>NDGN011471311.1:0-14111 GCA_002564285.1 Tympanoctomys barrerae | reverse complement strand
GTAGATCGGACTCATAGTGATCCTCCTGTTTACAGCCTCCCAAGTGCTGGGATTACAGGCATGAGTCTCAGTCACTATATCAGCGCACCCCAGAAGCGGAGCCTGGGCCAGGGGAGGCATGGCAGGGCTGGGGATCTAACTCCTGGCCCCTGCATCTGTCTAAGGAGGCGCTTTAATCCACTGAGCTATTTGGCCAGCTCTCAGGGTTTGATATTAAGATGATAAATTTTTAATTGGAAAGAAGATTCAAATAAAATTTTAAAAATCTAATCACTTATTTGGATCCCAAAATACTAGTTGAAAAGGGGAGAAATATAGGCAGAAAACTTTAGGATATGATAACGTGTTTGCATTCATAATATCCTTACTCTAACCTTTCCCAAAATTTTTTCACTTGTAAACATGCTCTTTTAGGTTTTTCTCATGTTTACCCTTTAAAATTAGCTATGTTCTTAGCATAAATTTAGTAAATAAAATTTTAAAAAGTCACTATGATTTTACATACAGTTAAAATAATACTACCTTCTAGGAATATAATTCGAAGTATGTTGACTTGATTGAGGAACAACTTAATGAAGCACTTACTACTTACCGGAAACCTATTGATGGTGATAACTATGTTCGCCGGAGTAACCAAAGGTACGGTTCAGTCGATGTAGCAATTCATTATAAACTTGAGACAAGAAACTTAAAAATCAGTTTTAATAAGTGATTATTTTTTAAGTTTCCTCAGTTCTCTACTCTCATACATGATATAAAAAAAAATCTTGGTACATTGACCACTGGAAAAGTTCCATTGGCATTCATAACATGTTATATCCATTTATTGATGTAGCATTCGTGTCTACTCAACTCTCAACTTACTCTACTTTATTGTTTCTGCTCTTACGAGTACTGTAAGACCTGATGATGCTGTTATTTTTCCAGAGCAATCTCTTGTCTTTGTACCCCTGTACTTTTATTTAGATTGGGAAATTAGATCTAATTTTATTTAATACATTATTAATAGTCATTTTAAATTAGCATAGTTAAGTGAGTCAATAGCTGTCTGAATTAACTTTCTTGTACTAGATTACAGCGACCTCACGTCTATTTGCCTGTACACCTTTATGGACAACTGGTACACCACAAAACTGGCTGCCATTTACTGGAAGTACAGGTAAAAACAATTTGCTTATTAAAATCCTTATAGTTTGTTGGAGAAATCAGAGTCTCCTTAAAAAGATAATAAAAAACTTGTTTCTTTCTTTCATTGAAAAATTAAACTGAACATGATATAGGTTCAGTTATCCTCAATGAGCAACAAGAACTAAAAAGCTACTGCTTATGAGTTTCCTTATCTCCATATAGTACTACAAGTAATAGATGAGTAGTTGTTCTTTGAGGATAGTATGTATACTACACTTATGGCTATGAATGTTTTTTACAGTTAGCTATTTTCAGAGAAATAAATAATTGTAAAAATATTTGTTTGTGTAAACAATAGTTATACAACAATTTGGACTCTGTGTAAGTATTTCAGGAGCCCAAAGTTTTGTATAAATATATATTACAGTTTTGTGTTTTTATGTTTATGAAAACTGTTAGCAAGATAGCTTCATGTTAACATTTAATAATAAATTCACTAAAACTTTTTTTCACTAAAACTTCAAATGATGAGCTTACTGTCTTTACCTACATAGCATAATAAAATCCAAACAAAGTGTAATGCTACATGTATATAATCCCAGTAACTTAGAAGATGATGATAGGATCACAAGTTTGAGGATAGCATGGGAGGTTAATGAAACCCTGTTTCAAAACAAAAATATAAAAAAGACTGGGGCTGTAACTCAATGGTGGAGCACATACCTAGCATGTGTGAGACTTTAGATTCAATCCCCAGCACCACACAAAAAGCACAAAATGATAAAATCATAATTAGGACTTTTTATACTTATAGTATAAAGATCCATGAAATAGGTAGTATTATTATCCCTGTTGTAGAGATTAGGAAATCAGGACATGGGAGTTTTAAAGTACCTTTTAAGACCATACAGCTAATAGTTATAACTCTAGAATATAAACTCAGAACCTATGCATTGATGCTACCTTCTAAGATGTTTTACAAAAAAATACTTCAGAATTTTAAATATGCAAAAATGACTAAAAGTAAATCTTAAAGCATTTTGAATAGTAGGATAAAAGACATTAAAAACTAATATATTGTTATTTACATGACTTATTTTTAATTTCTCTAGAACGTTATTACAGAACTTTGTCACAATGTTCGTACACCAGATTTGGATAAATGGGAAGAAATTAAAAAACTGAAAGCATCTCTTTGGGCCTTGGTTTGTAATAAACATTTATGTAAGATCTTTGCAAGTTTTAGATTTTTTCATTTTTCCTTTAATACTAAATAAATTATAATTTTATTTAGAACTTGTTCTTAAATTAATATTCTAGGACCAGAATTGTTCTTGTTAATTTAAATATTTTTATGTTGTAGAACAATATGGTTAAACAATTAGTTTTCATGGCTCTTGTTCCTTTGCTATGACAAATAGAACATTAGCATATTGACAACATTCCCTAGAGGATTTTTTTTTTTTTCCTTTCCTAGGTGGGTTTGTTTTGTGGTGCCTTTTTAAATCACTTGAATTACCTTACTTGTATAAGTTTATTTGATATGTATTTTCTTTCAGGGAAATATTGGCTCTTCAAATTGGGGTCTTAATTTGCTACAGGAAGAAAATGTGATTCCAGATATACTAAAACTAGCAAGACACTGTGAAGTTCTTTCCATCAGAGGGTGTGTCCTTTAATCCAGAGATCTTCTTAATCTACTTATTATTATTTACAAATAGAAGGCAAAAGTACTATTCATAACTGTTCTAATGATAAAAGATTTTTGATTATATTGTTAAACATGCTAGCTCTTTGTCTAACTTCATTTCATTTTTATTATAATATTGAAGTTTATCCTAAAAAAAAAGGAAATTGTTTAGAATTTTTTTTTTTCTGTTTTTGTATTTTTAGGGAAGGGTCTACAGGGTGTTCAGGGTCTCACTACTAGATCAGACTCCTAATGATCTCCCTGTTTACAGCCTCCCAAAAGCTGGATTACAGGCGTTCGCCACCCTGCCCAGTCTCAATTGCTGTCTCAGTGCGCCCTGGGGGCAGGGCCCCCAGGATCAAACCCCTGGCTCCTGTCCCTGCTTGCTGAGCTATTTGGCTGGCCCTTAGCCTAATAATTTATTAGCCCAAATAGATTAATATTAGAAAAGTTTATATATATATATATATATATATTTTTTTTTTTTTTGCTAAGATCACATTGTATTTTATTTTATTCTAATTACTAAGTATATTTGCGTGAATGTTACTGCTGCTAATTTACTCCTAACAACTTTTAGTAATATCTTTTATAAGGACTCTTTAATGGTATTTAAGTAAAAAAAACTCAGTTTGAAATTACAAATGTTCATTATTTTATTTATGTACAGGACCTGTGTATATGTACTCGGGCTCATAGCCAAAACCAAGCAAGGCTGTGACATTCTCAAATGTCACAGCTGGGATGCTGTGAGGCATAGTCGCAAACATCCTTGGCCAGTAGTTCCAGATGATGTAGAACAACTTTGTAATGAGCTTTCATCTATCCCAAGCACCCTAAGTTTGAACTCGGAGTCAACCAGTTCTAGACATAATAGTGAAAGTGAATCAGCACCATCAAGTAAGTACTGTGATAACCCTATATATATTTAGCCAATATATATTTAACATTTATATTTATAATTTTAAAACTTATTATTTGTTGCATTCCTAATTTTTCTAAGATAGTTATTTGACAATAATAGCCTTGAAGAATGCATTTCCGAAGTATTAATTTTAATTCTATGTTGTTTTCTCTCATTGCTTGTTAAATAGCTTGTGGAAAATCTTACATTGGATATATAATAAGTAGTGCCAACAGAACTGTCTCTTTCTGTCATCCAAAAAGAGAGCGATCTAAATATTGTCTACTTTGTGCATTTAATCTTTTTACTCATTTTTCAAATGTAGGGGATTATTGATTGAGAATATATTTGTCAAGAGGTCCTATGTTTGTCCTTTTTTTTCTTTTTTTTTTTAATGTATTTAGTATAAGGTCTACAGGCTGTCACTACACAGATCAAACTCGTAGTGATCCTCCTGTTTTTAGCCTCCCTAGCACTGGGATCACAGGCACGTACCACCATGCATAGTCTCATTTGCCATCTCAGTGGGCAGGGCCAGCACAGTATGCTGGGGATAGAACCCAGGCTGCTGCGCTCTGCCTAAGCAGGCACTTTAGTCTGCTGAGTTGTCTAGCCAGCCCTTATGTCGTTTTTGAGCAAAGTACTAAATTTATAAATAGTGGAGGATTTAGGGATATAAATTATTAGTCTGAGGCGATTGGACTAAGTGGAAGACTGCCTAGCATGCATGAGACCCAAACACATGTGTGTGCACACAGGAAAACAGAACTGTTCAAACAGAGTATCACAAATCAGTTATATATTGGGGAGATAGCTCAGTGTCATAAGTGCCTGCCTGGCATGTACAAGGTCCTGAGTTCAATCTTCAGTATCTTGGGGATTGAACTCAGAGCTTCATATAAGCTCTGTCATAGTGTGTCTATAATTTTTCTTTGTGAAAACACAAACTGTTTATATATAATTGATTTTTCTTTTTCCCCAGTCCCCGGAAAAAAGAAAAATCAATTATATATAAACTGCTTGTGTTTTCAGGTCCTCTGCTAAGCAGGTGTACAAAATTTTAAGGTAATGATTCTTTTAAGATAATGGAACATATATTCAACCATATTTCACCAAATCTAAGATGTCTTGAATAAGATTCGGTGATACTTTAACACTAAGAAGGAAAAACCAGAATGCCTATTAGACAAATGCATGCCCCTGATAACAAGGTACATCCTGACTTTAGAGAAAGTGAGTGGAAAAAGATATATCTTAGAACTGAAAGAATTTAGAAATACAAAGTAATTTGCAAGCTCCTTTAGATTATTCGAAGAAGTTTATGTAGTCAAGAGAAAAGTTAAACTGCCTAGATATTAGACATTGGGGCTGAGTTACTTCTTAGAATTGAGCACTGAATTCAGGTGAATTTCTTAGTACATAAAACAAAATGGAATGGAAACAACTATTTAAACAGGTTGTGAATTGGTTCTGTGTAAATACAGGCACTTCCTTCATATCTGGGAATCCAGCACCTCTTGTGGCTATAAAAATCTGTAGTCACATATCTTACACAAAAGGATATAGTGTCTTTATATACTCTACATACAGCTTCCTGTATATTTTGTATCTTTAGGTTACTTATGCCTCATTCAAAATAGATACCATATAAATAAGTACTATACTGTGTTATTTAAGGATATTCTTATTTAAGGAATAATGACAAAAAATGTGTATATGTTTAATATAATTATTTTTTTTCCTGAATATTTTTGATCCTCAGGTAGTTGAGTCCATGTAGACAGAACCCATAGATACAAAGGGCCAGTTGCAGTTTTTACTTGCAGTTTGTAAATTCATTTCTTAAAAGACACATTTTTTTCTGCTAATATATAATATATAATTTGTACCAGCTGAATGAGCATACATGTTTAGATCTCCTTTTTCCCTTTAATTTCACTCTGAATGTTTGAAAAAAAAATCAAAAGAAACTTCATATAAGCTCTGTCATAATGTGTCTATAATTTTTCTTTGGAAATAACAGGATACTACATGATGACAAAATTTCATATTATTTAAGTCTGAATCTAGTTCTCAAGGAGGTGCTTTTCTTTTTTTAATGTATTTGGTACAGGCATACACCATTACACCTAGTCTAAGAAGGTGCTTTTCATGTAGCTCAGTAGTTTAACCTTATATTTTTAAATTGTTATCCCCCCAGGCAACTATTTAAAATATTTTTGTATTTTTCTGAAATGTATCATTAATAGTTGTCATGAACTTTTCATTTTTTTTTGTTGTAATTAATGACTCTTCAATTATAGGTATGTTCATAATGGAAGATGACCGATTTGGCAGCAGCTCTACTAGTACATTTTTTCTTGATATCAATGAAGATGCAGAGCCATCGTTTTTTGACCGACCTGGACCCATAAAGGATAAAAATTCATTTCCTTTCTTTGCGTCTAGTAAACTTGTGAAGAATCGCATCTTAAATTCTCTCACTTTGCCTAATAAAAAGCATCGCAGTAGCAGTGATCCAAAAGGAGGAAAACTGTCATCTGAAAATAAGACAAGCAACAGACGAATCAGAACACTTACAGAACCCAGTGTGGACTTTAATCATAGTGATGATTTCACACCCATATCCACAGTGCAGAAAACATTACAATTAGAGACTTCATTTGTTGGAAATAAGCACATTGAAGACACTGGTAGTACTCCAAGTATTGGAGAGAATGACTTAAAATTCACCAAAACTTTTGGTACAGAGAATCACAGAGAAAACACAAGCCGAGAAAGGTTAGTAGTAGAAAGTTCTACAAATTCACATATGAAGATACGTAGTCAAAGTTTTAATACAGACACTACAACAAGTGGCATAAGTTCAATGAGCTCCAGTCCTTCACGAGAGACAGTAGGTGTAGATGCTGCAACTATCGACACAGACTGTGGAAGTATGAGTACTGTGGTAAGTACTAAAACTGTTAAGACAAGCCACTATTTGACACCACAGTCCAACCATCTGTCTCTCTCCAAATCAAATTCAGTCTCCCTAGTGCCTCCAGGGTCTTCTCATACACTTCCCAGAAGAGCACAGTCCCTTAAAGCACCCTCTATTGCTACAATTAAAAGTCTAGCAGATTGTAACTTTAGTTACACAAGTTCTAGAGATGCCTTTGGCTACGCTACTTTGAAAAGATTACAGCAGCAAAGAATGCATCCATCCTTATCTCACTCTGAAGCTTTGGCATCACCAGCAAAAGATGTGCTGTTTACTGATACCATCACCATGAAGGCAAACAGTTTTGAGTCCAGATTAACACCAAGCAGGTGAGCAAAAACATATTTAAAACTGAATAGTAATGATGTTATTTCTAACAGATTTAAATGTAAAACATTAGGTTTAACACTACATAAGCCTCAGAACCCAACCGGTTAATAATTGTTTATTAGAGTAAGGCTGTAGGTTCCTTGTTACCCGATATAATTTGAAATGGATTCTTGCAGCTGCGAGGGGGGAAAGCAAAACTACATTAGGCCCTGAAAATAAACGTACATGCTTGCAAGGATACACAAGTCACAGCTTTTTTTATTTATTTCTCGCTTCTGCAAGGATCGATTTTAAAAAGAAGTATGTCGGGGGGATCAGGAGCTTAAGACCTACAATAACAAACAACCTTTTCAGGTAGGTCAATTTAAGGCTCCAAAAGTTGACCTTTTTATTAGTTTTGTAATAACTGAAAAACTTCAGTTGAATTATTTCTAGTTTAAATATATGTAATTATATAGGAAACCAAGCAAACACTTCAGTGAATTTATTTTCCCTAAAACTCAGTAGGAATTTCCATATTATATTTAGATCATATTCAACTATTCATAGTGAAAATTTAGACTTTAAAAGAGATGCAATATTAAATTTAATTGTTGAAGAAATTTCCACTTTTGTTTTTGTTGTTGGGCCAGATGTTCCTGTGACTTTGTTTAGTTTTAAATTATGTAGTTATGTTATTTAAATGGATTATTATATGTCAATTACTTAAAATATTACATTTTATACTAAGACTGAATAAACATTAGTTGGTATTAACCCTGTTTTCATCATGGATAGTTTTTAATGAAATTCATATGTCTCTTGTAGTAAATTCTTAGTAACATTTAACACTCTTGCTTCATTGACACATTAGATAAAGGGATTACTGGTAGCAGATAATGGATTTTGTCCCCTCTTGTAGATTTTAATAAGTTATGTAATGCCTTATTTAATTGGAAATCAGCTTTGGTACTCTTGTCATTCCAGAGCAAAGCCAGGTATACCTTTCAATAGCTCATGGTTACAAGTTTATGTTGTATAGTTAATAAATTTTAATTTCTGGGTCTCACTTTTGTCCTCTAGGGGAGACTAAACTAGATCAGTGATTTGAAGCTTTTATATAGTTGCTTTTAAATGAAGAAACTCACAAAAAGATTTCTGTGAAACTTTAATATGTATAAAAGAGAAAAATGGAGCTACAGTGGTTGAAATAGAAATTGGGAAAGAGAATAATCCAATAATTCTTTCCCTCTACTCCAGTAGCTTGTGATGAGTCACAGAGCGAGAGAAGTATAACAGTGAAAATTGAAAGCAACTTGTCTATTATGAAATTGATAACTTTCAGTTAAGAGTTTTGGTGGAAATTAGAAAGGTTTTTTGCTTTGTTAATAATAACTACTCTTATTGGAGAATTTATTTTTTGAAATCTTTCATTTACATATTTGTGTGTGTATACACAAGACTCCACCAAAAATCTATATATCAAAAAAATTATTTGAATATTTTAATACTGAATTTATTAAGACATGAGAGATTAGTACAAGTTACCTTTGCCCTCTGTACTTATATGAGGTACTTAAAGTGATAGCTAGTAGCTTTCAGATGTTTATTAGCATAGTGAACTACTGAAGTGTGTATACATTTCTTAGTAGTCTTTTTCTTTCTGTCTGTCTGCTTTCTCTCCTATCCGTAGAGAGAAATATTTTGGATAGAACCTTATCTACAAAGCAAATACCAGTTAAATGTTGCAGCATATCTTTGCACAAATGAAAAATTTTAAGACAAAGATATTATCTTACAGAAATGTCAGTATGTTTGTTACATAATCATGAATAAGGAATGAATTGTAGAAATAAAGTATATCATTTTACTGTATTATGTATGCCTTCTATGTTGCATGAATTTTGAATTGATAAGGAAAGCATTAATTACACAAAGAATGAGAAATTGATCTTTTCATAAATGTAGTATTAAGTAGATATAGCAAATCCAGTTTGCAAATAATTCTCAAACTATATTTCTGGATAGGTCTGTTTCTTTCTTCACTTATATATGTTGAAGTTACTTTAATTGCCCACCATTTCATCTTTACCTGAGAAACAGTTATGCTAGTTGTTTTTCATAGCAATCAGTTTAACTGGCAACTTTTTCTGTATACATGCCAGTCTGCAGAAGCTAATGTTTTAAAGTGTTTATATGCTCTCAGTAAACAGGACGACACAGTTTAGTGCTTAACTAGTCATTTTACTGAAGGTAGCAATGTAAGGTTTTTTAAAACTATGATTAATATTACAAATCAAACTAATGCAACTTTTATTGTGGTATTATAGGTTCATGAAAGCTTTAAGTTATGCATCATTAGATAAAGAAGATTTGTTGAGTCCCATTAATCAAAATACTCTGCAGCGCTCCTCCTCAGTTAGGTCAATGGTGTCCAGTGCTACATATGGTGGCTCCGATGACTACATTGGCCTTGCTCTTCCTGTAGACATCAATGATATATTCCAGGTATTGTTACAACTTTGTTTCATTCTCAGCGTCTTATTTTTTTATATTCTGTTATTTTTTATGAGAATTTATAATCTATAGAAGGCACTAACTATATGGAGAAGATGAGTTTTTTGGAGACAGTTTTATCTAAAGAAATTTTTAAGATGAAAAATCTTGGCTTTTGCAAATGTTCTTATTTTTATTTAGTACTTCCAAATTTCAAGAATGTTTTCTATACACAGTAATTTGTTTATCTATTGTTACATTGTCTAAAAATTTATTAGATTCCCTACCTTGTTTTGAGGTTTCATGTGACTCACTTGTTTTTGGCCCTATTTTTCCTGTCTCTCATGCCACATGAGTGCTCCACTTGAATAAAGTGGTCCCAGTCCCATGAGACTCCTACAGATCTCTAGATGGTATATACTACAGGACACACATTTACTCAACAATCTAGTGACATTTTAGATGAATATTAAAATAATTACTTGAATATTTAGTTCACCAAGAATATAATAAAAGACTTTTAGGTTGTTTTGTTAAGTTTTGGTAATACAACTTTTAGCAAAAATTTTATTTTGGGTTCCTATGTAATAGTAATTCTATTTCAAATGTATTTTACTGTATCTTCTTAACGTACACTTCTTTTTATAACATGATTTACCATGGTTTATGTCTATTCCAGGTAAAAGATATCCCTTATTTTCAAACAAAAAGTATACCTCCACATGATGATAGAAGTACAAGAGTATTTGCCCATGATACAGGAGGTAATGCATGGTCTTTGTTCTGGGAATCCAGTGTATATTAAAAATATAATAATCCTTTTTTAGTGGGTTGGCACTAACAGTTCAGATATAGCCACTTTTGGATTAATTTAAAAATTATCCAGGAAGGCTGGGCATATTAACACTTGTAATCCCAGCACTCAGGTGACCTGAGGCAGGAGGATCACTGAGTTAAAGGCCAAGCTACACTACAAAATGAATTCAAATCCAGCGTGAACTGCAAAGTGAAAATCTGTCTCAAAAAAATCCCTCCCCCCCAAAAATTAACTGAGTCAACGTAAACTTAAACCACAATTTCTTTTTTTTTTTAAAGTTTCCTAATTTTTATTAGTATACATTCACTGCACACATCTTAATTTATTTTACTTTCCTCCTCCCATTTCTTTTAAGAAGGAATTAAAGTAGTTTTTCACCTAAGTATCCAGCCTTTCAAGAAAAGAAAAACCAGATTCATGGTTTCTGTTTAAAAAATAGTTCATTAAAAATTCATTACACATGGCCTCTTAGGTCCATGAAACCACATGTTTGTTGGAGGATGAGGAGAGATACAAAAATACCATTATAAATTACATGGCCTTTGTTGTGAATTATTGTATTTTAATGATTACATGCATGTGAGGTATAAGTTTTACAGCTTCATAATTAAACTTTTTTACAAAAATGACTGTCTCTTTATACTTAGATTATTACTTTTCTTTAGGCAAAAATTCCTTTTTGTTTTTTGGATACAGGGTCTTGCTATGCAATTCAAGCTCATTGTGATCTTTCTGTCTCAGCCTCTTCATTGCTGGGGTTGCAGGAGTATGCCACCATGCCTGGTTTCGGGAGCCAGCATGGTACACCCAGGGTTCCAGGCCAGCACACCATGCAGTACTGGGGATTGAACTCGGGACCTTGTGCTTGCCAGGCAGATGTTTAGGCCATCAAGCTACCTCTCCAGCCCTTGGCAAAAATTTTTTGACAGTGTTTCACTCTGTAGTTTACATTGGCTTTGAATTTACTATGTACCCCTGGCTGATATTGAACTGAGTGATCCTTTGCCTCAGCCTCCCAATGCATGCACCACTACACTTGGCTACTATAGGCAAATATTAGAGGATAGTTGAATTAGTATCTTCTAATCTCATTTTTAAATTTTATATTTAAAATTTTAAATATTGGAATTATAAAATAACTTGTAGGCTTCAGTTATTTTCATAATTTAAAGCAAATTATTTTTTCCGTCTGTGTTAGGTGGAATCATAAAAAGAGTTCTAGTGTTCTTCCCTAGGTTCCCTTTAATATTTTACTGTTTAAGAATGCACGTTGAAAAAAAAAAAGAATACCCTTGCAAAAGGTATCATTGATACAATATTAATTGGAGTGTGTTTTGTATTTATGTACAGGTCTTCCATCTGGAACTGGAGGTCTTGTTAAAAACTCTTTTCACTTGCTACGACAGCAGATGAGTCTTACTGAAATAATGAATTCAATACATTCAGATGCTTCTCTGTTTTTAGAAAGTACTGAAGACACTGGACTACAGGAACATACAGATGATAACTGCCTTTATTGTGTTTGTATTGAAATTCTGGGTTTCCAGCCCAGTAACCAACTAAGTGCAGTGTGTAGTCACTCAGGTGAGTGATTATGTTCTTTGAGATTAATCCATCTAAATTTGAATCTGTTGCAGTGAAAATTCATTTACCTGCCCTGCCAATCACTTTCTTTTACTCCATTGTCATCAGTGCAGACTTTGTTCATATCATTAAGCATCTCTACTGAACAAGTATTTCCTCCACCAGTTTTATTGCCTTCTAATTAATTTTCCAAACTGTTGCTTAGGATTAATCTCTTTATTCCATACTGGCTATTCATTCTACATGCATGACTCTTTGTGATCTTTGTAGTAGTGTTATTTTTCATCATTCTCCTCTCATAGCATTTATTAATGGATGACCTGAAGTTTCTAACAACCTCAAGGCATGAGAAATGTGCTTTTTGTGCTGTTCTCTCTATACCTTCTCCTTCCCCACAAAGATGTAAATTTATACACAGACTTCCACGTAATCATCTATAACATGACTGCCTTTCTGGAAGGTCTGCTTCATTCTGAGTGTCTACAGTATCTTGACTGCAGTATTTCTTTGACTGAGTCAGGTGTTGACAGTCCTCCTTCACTCTTATTGCCCTGTATGCATACACCTCTTATGATAACTGTAGCTCTTGTAACTTGGTTATACTTTGCCCTTCCATGAATAACTTGGTTATCCATGCCCTAAAGTAATTCCTTTAGGGCATGATCTGCCATTCTTCATTTTGATATTTCTGATACCTAGCTTTATGTTAGCATTTACATTAGATTCAATCTGTATATAGGAAGTAAGTGAAGTGGAACCAGATGGGTTTTTTTTTTCAGATACGAATCAACATATAGTACTATCTCAGTTCATGAATGCTTCTTTTTGCACAGTTCTACATTTGTGAACTGAGGTAGCACTGTATATTAACAGTTTGAAATTAATACATATGTTTAGAGTGTTAATCATTTAGTGAAGTAAAAAATCACTCAGGCACCCTTAGTAAATACAAGTGATGGCTATAATTCTTTGCTATACTTTTCAGATACTTCTTTGATAATTCACTGCTTCCCAATTGATAGAATGTAGCACAGTAATAAGTTACAGATAGGATAAAGTTGTGCTGTGATATTGATCCCCTATTAGTTTTATGGATTCATAGATCCATGGACTAGGCACTTCATACCAGGAAATAACCCTGTCCAGGCCACTGACATGTATTTCTCCATATAATTGTTTTCTATTACTACTTATTGGTAGTTATTTTCAATGATTTAACAGTTACTCGTTAGATGAATTTGCACACAGTAAAAAAACCTGCTTAAAATTGTTTGCCTAATTTTTTTTATGACTTAGGTGTTGTGTACTTGTTTTTATGTACTCATTTATGTACATATAAAGCATTTATTGTGGAGTTTGCTGTAGTTTTCTGCTTTTATTTTTTTGTTTTTTTTGTTGTTTTTTTTTTTTTCTTCCCTAAGTTAAGAGCCAAGGTCCTGAGTTCAGTCCCTGGTACCAAAAAAGAAAAAAGGAGGGACTAATACCCAGTCACAAGGCAGCTCCAGCTAGTTCTAATCCATTTGTTATCTGTAGCCAGAGAATAATCGAGCACATGATAAGACATGAAAAGCTTACTACAGTAAGGCCCTTGTATTGACACAAATACCCTTCTGCCCACGTTGTCTAGGACTAGAAGGTATTAATTGAAAAGTAGCTGGGGAAAATTAACTAAAAGGTTGTTGCAGTTTACCTGCTGATACCATTTTGGAGGTGTAAGAGGGTAAGAAATTAATTTATTTACCTACATAATAATTTACATAGCTACTAGGGGCCAAGATGTTGAACTAGACCTTAGAAAAACAGTTGTGTAGGGGGAAAAAAAAAATCATTAAGAAGACAGTGATTCTTTATTCTTTGAGCTTTGTCCAATGAGGAAAGACATGGATGGATGGATGCATGATGCAGATGTAATGCTGGATCTTAGCAGGTACCATTAAGTACATGATACTAGCCAAAGAATATAACTAAGTAGGTCAGGAAGAATGAGGTAAGGTACTACTGAGCTGTGATCTAAAGAATTAACAGAAACTAAGACTGGAATAAAGAACACTTTAGACAGAGGGAACAATGTGAAAAAAGGTTTGCTGATGGATGCTAAGGTGAAGGCAAGCTGACACAGATGCAACTGTGTGAAAAGAGCTCAGAAAGCAAGGGAAAAGGAGATACAGGATAGGCATAGGAAGATAGATGGAGGCCAATC
>NDGN011471306.1:0-15111 GCA_002564285.1 Tympanoctomys barrerae | reverse complement strand
ATATATATATATATAACAAATACTCAGCATTATACATACATATACAAGTAACATTTTTAACTCCAAACAGAATAGAAGTGTTACTGGTACAGACAGATCTGCAATAAATTAAAGAATCATCTCTAGAACCTTAATACTGAATTATAATTGGCTTATATTCCTAAAGAATAGTCTTAATTTTCAAACTAGGGGTAAACAGCCCATACTGTTTAAAATATATTCTACATCAGACAAGGAGTAGAAAGACTGCTCTAATCAGCACATAGAGGGAAGAATGGTACTTGGGAGAGGTGAGGGGACAAATCTGTTCTTTCACATCGATTTGAAAAGAATGGGCACCCAATAACCTGCCCAGTACATAGGGCCAGCCTGCTCTGAGACCAAGCACCTTGCAACAAAGCTACCGGGAAGGAGGGTGCAGGGCCATGAGCCCCTGAGGCCCATGTTGTGATGTTCAATAAGCAGCTTCTCACTTACTGAATCTGTGAACATTGTCTCAATGAAGAGAAGAGGGTGGAAGCCCAGAAAGCAAGAAACACAGACGGGAGGGTGATCAGGGGGAAGAAAAAGGAAAGGAATAGCCAGGATAATGACCTCATTTATCCAGTATTCACCAGAAAGTTAAAAAATGCCCTTTGGAATACATGTTTACAGAGCTCCCATTCTGAAACTTGTAAAAACTATCATCTGAATAGTTACAGAAAAAGTCTATAGAAATCAAAACAGGGAAACAGACATTTGTTGGAATGTCTCTGTGTACCATTTGCTGGGTGCTGCAGAGTTAATGGAAGACATTATTCCTGAAAAGGACAGAATCTACTGGCTGAGAACACTCCAAAGTTGACCCAGAACCGTGCATCAGTAAGAGGTGTCACAGGATAGGGAAAAGAGGCACAAAGAAAGGGCACCTGGCTCATACCAGGAAGGGCGCTCATTGGAGATTCTGGGCATAACAATACTGTACGATACCATAGCGAGAACTTCATATTTGTTATAATGACATTCACAGTTATATGACAATAATTAACACTCATACACAATTTATCCAAAGCAAATTCTAAGGAAATGAACTGGAACCTAAAACTGGAAAAAGAGACTCTATGACCTGTCACCCATCCCTAGATCTAAGACCTTGGGTCATTCCATTTTTGAAGTAGCTGGGTTCAGAGTTTTGCTTGGCATTGCTCACAACTGAGTGAAATTTGTGATGCAAGACAAAAGAACTCTAAAGATCCTAACTTTCAGGCTGGGGAGATGGCTCAGTAGAATAAGCACATGCCTGGCAAGTGCAAGGGCCTGAGTTCAATCCCTGGTTCTGAAAAAAAAAAAAAATCCTAACTTTCTTCTCCATTCAACAAACACCAAACTGATATTCAATCAAGTCATTTTCAATATCTATAGAAATCACTTATATGAACTTAATTATGAGAAAGAACTTGATGGAACTATGTGAACAGAGACTATAGCTACTTTCCCGGATGTATTCATTCTATAGAGCCCTGCCTCACTATGAGGATCCAGGGACAGTCTCCTTAAGCCATGGCAGAGGGGCCTGCTCTCTCCCTTGTAACTGGCCTTGAATATTTTGGTCCTATGGCTTGGTAACGAAGAGACCATCCATGATCTGTTCTCTTCTCATCTCACATCCTGAACAGAAAACACACATGCGCACACACAAAGTTCCACCCCAACTACCATTATCAATGTCTATGAATCAACACAACTCACTATGATTTGCAAGGAAACCCAGAACAACTTTATAAAGCACCATGAGGCATCATTTTCAAAACACCCTTTTCCTTAGTGAAGCAAGTACAAAACCAAAACGAGAAAAGAAACAGGATTTCTCTACCAGCGCTCACCCTCCACACCCATGACACACACAGGGTCATAGTTCAACCTTGCAGTCTTTCCTATTTCAAGTTTCATTTTCAACTTGCACAAACCAGAATCTTCTATAAGTGTAATCAGGCGACCTATGAAAATAGAAACTATGATAAATGGTGATATGAGATTAGCCATTTAAAAACTCAAGAATGTGTGAGGCTGGGAAGATAGCTCCGTGGTCTAAGAGCCTGCCTGGACAAAAACCCAGGTTTGATCCTCGGTACTGCTTGCCATGCTGGTCCCAGAACTGGGCATGGTGGCACACTCCTGCAATCTCAAAACTGTGGAAGCTGAGACAGGACGATCACTATGAGTCTGAGCTGCATAGTGAGACCTTGCACCAAATAAAGAAATAAGTAAACAAATAGATAATTTTAAAAAATTAAAAAAACTTGAGAGTGACACAGACTTTATACGTTGAGTTTTCAGAAATATATACTTAACAAAACCCCAACTTTATTTCCAAATAAAATCAAATTGACAGTCATACTCAGTATTAACCTACAACTCTGTAGGTACTGCAAATATCTAATTAGTTGTACAAATATGAAAACAAAACAAAAAACAAAAACACCCCAAACCTTGAAAAGTTTAAAAAAAAAAAAAAAAAAGAGGGCCTACCAATCTGAGCAGCCAGCAGAGGGCGCACAGGCCCCGACAGAGCTGGCTGCCCTAGGCACTCCCAAATTCATTTAGAACTAACCCTGACTGAATGGGAAAGATGGGTGACATCCTGTCAGTGGCAGTAATAAAGCTATGTGCTCAGCTTTGGATTGGTAAGAAACATGCACCGTTTTATTATTAATCACTGACTTTAACACACGTNTTATAAAAAAGAAATAATTTTTGTAGAAAAGTAAGGTTACGCTAGTTTTCAAGTCCATATAGACTTCTATAACTTACATTAGTAATTCTCCATAATACATGAATTTTTAGATGTGAAAACTAAATTGTAAAACATATTTCTGCGAATGTATTAAATTACCCAATGAAAGTGTCTTTTAGTATATATGTATCTCCATGTGCGATATAAATCTATTTATTGTCATTTTATAACCTTCAAATATTACTATGTTATGGTTGAGATATACTTTTTTATTTTTCTAGTGGTTTGTGCTTCATTGCTTGTAAATTACCTGTTCTGTCTCTGCATAATATGTGCTTTGGGGTTACAGCAGGATACATCAGAGTTACATATGTGCTTGTACATTTAGATTAGGCACTGTTTGTCTGTTTATTTAATAAAGTTTTTCTATAAATGCAAAAGTCGCAAATTCCTTCTAAAATTTTCCAAAGATGCAATTTCAGAAACAACAGCACAAATAGAAAAGAAAAATTTCTCTCACGAAAGCACTACATTAAAACAAATACCCAACATTGTTTACTTTTACAAATAAAATTAAACAATCCACAGGATGTTTAGTCTGTAATTTCAAATAGGTGAGAGGAAATAGCAACTTTGCACTTAAACTTCAAACTGGAAAGCATACCTGCATAATTAACTGCCACTTGCATATCCACCTATATGCCATTTCAGACTCACCCCTACCAACCAAACAAAAACACTAAGGCATCTCCATCAGTTGATTATTTTCAGGCATTCTCTGCAGCCTTCAGCAAACACCTTAACTTACAGTATCTATGACCCAGGTGGTTTAGGTTAAAAGAAGGTCAAAATAAATAATACACATCTTTTGGCCAACGTGGCTACCCCGTTTATGCCTAAGTTAAAATGACGTAGTCTTATTATTCCTAAGCACTCAATCCTGAACTGTTTGCACAATCTGTTAAGTCCAGGCAAATTTAAATGATTCTGACGTGCAGCCTGCTAAGGCCAGCAATGGGGATAATGCCTCTTTACGTGGGTAAGATTCTGTGGCATATAGGTCACTCTCTTAAGGGGAATCAACTGTGTGTCTCTTCTTTGCATTTCCACCACAATCCTTCATCCTGCAGCCTGGAGCTGAGAGTGAAATGCAAGAAAGGAGCCGAGTGCTCAAAGCAAAAATCTGCTTCCAGGACAATCCATTATATCTGACAAGTTAAATGTTCCATGGTCGGCCATATGGCATCGGAGGAGGCCCGACGACGGAAGAGGGGAGCTCAGCAAATGCATCACAATTAAGGAGTTTGGCTACAGATTTTACTTTGAATTAATTTTTTATCAAATTTTGAGTGTTGCCCCCAAATATCTAAGTGTGGCCTTTGATGGGACCATTTCTAAAGATGTTCCAGAATCTCACTGTTCATCTCTTGACTGTGGGCCCTGAAATCTGAAAGTTCAGGTAGATGTGGCCATTTTTGTCAAATGGAGTTTCAAAGGACAGGACCTGTGGCCTTGGGATTTTTTTGTTTGTTTGTTTGTTTGTTTGTTTGGTTTGGTTTGGTTTTTTAATTTGAAGATAAATAATATGTGGGACTTAACTGGTCGCTAACCTAGAAGTTAAATGAACCCCATCATTAAAGTGGGACATTTAAATGAATCAGAAAGAGCACTAAATGAAACCAGTTCCCGCTCTAAGCCCCAAACCCTAAGAGCTGCGCAGTCCTCGCTGGCATATGCACATTCCTTCTGTGGCTTTACTTAGTACCAAATGAACGAATAAATGAAGATTGCCTCAGCTGAGTCTATCTCCTCTTCCTATGCCACTAAAAAGCACGCCCCTGCTAATAACATGTCCTAAAAACAGGCCTCACAAGCAATCTAAGTCACTCTAAGCGAGCTGAGTTGCCTATAATAAATAAATATTTGTTGTTAGAGACAACATAACGTAATATTAATAACACACTTGTTAAATTAAGGCAAAGAAAGATGAAATAAAAAGAACAAAATAGATAATACACTATGGTGCAGCGCTATCCCATTCTTTTAAATAAAGAAAACTAATCTTCATATTTCTCCCCCCAAAAATTCTTGGGGGAGAACTGGATAGATAAGGAAAGCTGAACCAGGTTTCTGTTACTATAAAGGCGTCCAACATCATGTGGCCCTAGGAGTAATTTTATCAACACCCTCCCTACCTGGACATTACACGATCTTAAAAGAATTATACGTGGAGTGGGTAGTGGCTGTGTTCTAAACGAAGACTACAGCTTAGGCATTCACACTGGTTTGCAAACATGAAATGCATGGTGATTAAGAGAGACATGCGTGCATCTTCCCAAAAGGAAAGACAAAGACTCATTTCCCCAAACAGTTTGCAGCCTCCATTTCTCCAGAGGGTCACTATTTCCCTCAAATGCACCCGCTTCTGCCTTAATTAAGAATAACATTGCTTCAAAGAGCATATATATTTTATAAAAGTGGGTCATTTTGCTTCTTGTTGAAAATGATGAACACATTTTTCTAGTAGCCTTAAAAGTTACTATTTAGGAATAAGTTTATGTTCCGTTTGGATCTCCCTTATTTGTTAATATGAGACAATTTACTGAATTATGGAAGATGGTAAATGGGCTATGAATTGGTAATTTGTATTTTGTATTAGCAATCATTAGAATTAATTATATATACATACTGTTATGAGATTCATCATAATTGTGATAGGTAGGAATCATAGCTATTATCACTAGCTCATTCTACATGTGAGCAAAAAGAATTGAGGATGGCTAATTATCTGCCATACTATACACAGGAATGCAACAGAGGCGCAACACTTGCGCTCCAGCCTACTTCTGATGGCAGCATTGTAACCTCCTCGTACACCATATATTAAGGACTATGACCACTGAACAACCAATACAGATGCAGGATTACTTGGAAACCGAAGCACATGTATTTATGAATGTATATTTTACTTCTTTTAGGAAAAGTAACCAAATTTTTGGTATTATATTAGTGTCCAATAGAAAATAAGGCATAATGCTACCCTCGAGTTTGCTGAGAGGAATGAACACATACCCAACACACCACACACACACACACACACACACACACACCACATTTACAAAATACGGTCATGCATACCTCAGCACCAGCAGAGTGCACTGGGCCATTGTGTACAGTAGATCCTATTTCTGTGTATCCAGACCCACATTTTTATTACTAATTAAAATGTCCAGATGGTAAAATAACACCTGATCCAAGGGACTTTTCAGTGCACTGATTGTCAATGCTCAATCCCTACATTGTTAACAAATTGGAAAAACTGGCCTGCACTGAGTTAGCTATCTACTGTTCCCAAGCCACCAGCGCAATGCAGTTAAAACTTTTGACAATTTGCACACAAAGGTGCCCACATTAAATGAAACTCTTTACCAAAACAAATGAGAAAGGTCTGACATTCAAATCATTATCATCAAAAGGAAGAGGACACGCTGCCGCACACACTGTCACGTCATAGCAGTATCATCCCGTTTTATGGAAGCAAACTGCAAAGTGGTGGAAAGAACGAGAGGAAAGGGCCTCAACATCGCATGGCTTCAGGAAGCCCCTGCCCATACCTTTTTTTGTACAGCCTCATTAAATAAGAACGAAGGAATTTTTTAAATGTATGTGCTGTTCTATATTTTTCCATCTTTATACTACATGTAGGTGCAGATCTTAATCACAAAACACAACTCATTAACTTATGGGTTCTTTGGAAACACAGATTCTGGTAGTAATGTCTGAAATTCAGGTTAATCTGTGGCTCACACGTCACACACTTCAGGAAGTCGTAGAAGTCATAAATGTGGAAGCAGTGACTTCCTAATCCTAAATGGATTTTCTTCTCTCTCAAGCAAATATTTTTGCAAACATGGAGGTCACTTTGGTTCGCAAATGCTCTCGCAGACATTTCTACCAGCCAGCCAGCCACCGTGCTCTCCGTGCTCTCTGCACAGACCCCGACCAATGGGAAAGTTTGCAAGAGAAAGGGGAGAAGCAACTGGATGGGAACTCTGGCACTATGCTGACTTCAAGGCCCCACCACGAATGCTGATTTTGTTGCCATACCTGAAACAAAACCTTTGGATGCTCCAAAAGGACAACTGCTTAGCCCTCTCCAGTCACAGGGCTGTGACCTCAGGAACTCAGGCAGTGGCTTCAGAGGAGGGTGAAACAGTTTGCTACTTCAATAACTCCAGCGGGGGCGCCTGGCTGTTGGATAGTGAAAATCTCATCACTTAAAAAAAACAAATGCTCACAGGAATACTTCTGTGTGAGACAGGAAAGAGAAAAGACAACAAAGCCCTACCTAGAGTGCCAGGTCTTCCCAGGTCTACACTAGGACAGAGCTTCCAAAGATCTCTTCCAAAAGTATATGCCAGAGGAAAGAGGCCTGGAAGGCCATCTTTACTTTCTCAACAACTACAGAACAACTCATGATTGTACAGGTTTCCAGAAATACAATTAAAAAGGTGACACATTCAAAGGTAATTTGCAAATACAGAAATAGTCACATTTACTTTGAGGGAAAATATCTATTCCTTCTCCTTTCCATACCCCACTCCAAAAAACTCTCCCAAACTACCTTTGAAAATAATGGGAATCCTTGAGAACAGGTCAGCAAATTATTTCCAAGTATTTTTCTCATTTCCTCAGTCACAGAAGCCACTAGAGGCAAGCCACATTAAAAACAAAAATGAATCCCAGGGGCTCTCCTTGCTACTATTACCTAGCCATTACGAAGGAAGGCAAGAGTTGGGACACGTAGGTGAATTTGGTAGGAGGAGAAAACTAGCGGTGGATTTATCAAGGCCAGAGGAAGCTTCTGTAAAGAGCTGCTTCTCTGCCACCAACCTGATCCCCACCGGCTCCTTCACCTCTGCCATCACTTCCTCATTTACACTTATTACAAGTGGTCAAAGATTTCCTCAGATGTGGTTTGGACAATAGCAACAAAATGCCTAAAGCCACAGATTTTAATTGCACCCCAAATACAGATTTGAGGGGAAAAAAGAACCAATCACAGCAGGAAGTGCTTTAAAAAGAAAAAAGGAAACATTATCATGAGCAGCTACTTTGCACTTAGTTGTACTATATGAAAGAAACGAAAAAAGGCTCTATAAAATGTCAGAATTAACCTATCCTTTCAGATTGCTTACAGGTGAAATTCTACCATCTGGACGGGCAGTTTGCCTGCAGAAAAAAAGAAATGAACTGAAAAAAAAGTAAAACCTTTCTCTGCCTCCTATTTTAACACAATAGATTTTAAAGAAAACAGGACAAAGAAACCATAATCTCCAAACATGGACACACACACACACACACACACACATACACACACGTGTTCACATGTAAAGTTTGATCAAAACAAAGCTGGAAAAAAAAAAGAAACTAAAATGAAACTGAGGTCCTTAAAAGTGTAAGAGATTAATAAGGAATAAAATTCTAGTCATTATTAATTGTGTAAAGAAAAAAAAAGTCCTTCAAAGTGCTGTAAAGTATCTTTCTTGTAAAGTCCTTATCAAATAAACAACCAATAGTAAGTTTGTATTTTACCAAATACTTTAAAAACTAAGTCCCAGCATATAAATGTTGCTATGTTCCTGGAAGACATATCTGTATTCTTTATACTGGGCTAGGAACTTTGGGAATTACAAAATTAACTTTAAATAAACAGAAAACTGCATCTTAGCAACTCTCAGAAGTTGTTTTGTATCATTTGAGAGTGAAAATACTTCAAAAGTTTACAATTATACAGAAACATGCTTGCATTCTCCTTTTTTCCTAATTCTTACATGAATGTTTTTGTTTTGTTTTGTTTTAATCTGCCTCAGCATAAAAGATCTGCTTTACTAATAATCAGTCTTTTAACCCAGAGAACAAATAAGATGTCAAGTCAGAACTCTTAAGTTTTTCTTTCTAACCTGGAGGACAAGACAAAACTTTCATTTTAACTTTAAGCTATGATGACAAATAGGTACCAAGTTGGCACCAAATGGCTGTTTGCCAAGACGAAGCCCCACATCTTGGAAGCAGCACACAGAGGGCTCGCGAGCTCAGAGCTCTCCGTACCACGTCCCAACGCCTCTGTTCTGGGGTATTTGGGTATCCATCTTGACAGAACGTTGTCTCCTAAAATTACAGCTGACGCCTAGCACTAAACTACAGCACCGAGGGAGAGGACCAGGGCATATTCTCAAACTCTTAAACTAAACCACAGAGGGAACAGATTAAAAAGAGAGAAAAAACAACTATCATTTAAAAAAAAAATTAACCCACCCTGAACAGAGAAATCAAATACTTGCTTTCCTTCGACCTTCTGGGCGGTGCACGGAGGGAGGCACCAGGAGAGCTAAGCCCAAATACGTGAGGAAGAGTCGCCAAAAAGCATGTGGGTGAATAAAGTGTTGCGACGTATATTTGCCAGCTAGAGGACAGAACATGACACGCCGGGCTTGGCTGTCCTAACATGTTTTACTATGTAAATCTAAATAGTCTTGAAAGGGAAAAGGAAAGAAGGGAAAGGTGGAGGTTTTTTTGGTTTTTTGTTTTTTTTTTAATAATTAAAGAGGAGTTTGCCAGAAATTCTCATACCTGGGTCACAAATAAAAGTACTTTCATTACTGTTATTATAAAAAAAGAAGAATCTAGTTCTTGCGCTCGCCCTCATCACGTTTCCTATGATGGAAATTTAGGGGTGGTTTAAAGAGTTAAAGACTCCCTACCATTAATTTGCATCTGGTGCTTTTAGTGTGTGTGTGTGTTTTTTTCTTCCCTGAAAAGTTGGCAGAGCTGCCGATTTTCCATAATGCAAGCATTTGGGAATTGTGAGCGGAATGAAACCGATCCAATCTCCTGACTGCGACATGAATTTTCATTAATTACAACCTTGTCAGCAAAAGCATTATCAAAGCTGAATATGAAAATGCTAATGAGTCCTCATTTGCATATTTTTCTTTGTTGGAATGTCATTAATTATTACATTTTATGATGATGAATGCAGCTGTCGAAGCTCTCCGATGCATAATTAGCCATCAGAATGCCAGGAGCCGATCAGCATTTTTGGGTGAAAAAAAACAAATTTCACTTCTACTCTCCCCCATCCCAACCCCACCAAACACACACATAGACACACACAGACAGACAGAGACACACACACACATACACACACACCGCTCCTGATGACGAGAATCCCGAGGCTGGACTTCAGGGAAGTTGGAAAGGCTCAGTTAAAGGGAATTAATTTTTGCTTTAAAATTATTTTGTTTTTAACCGATAATGGTCTTACACAATAGAAGCAGTTCTTAATAAAAAAAAATCGTTATTCCAGCTTAATTAATGCCATGCTTAATTATAACACCATGATGTCAGCGGTTTTAATTAAGTATTGGCTCCGTTACAAAAAAAAACTCCTTGCTGCAGTAAGAGTCACAATACACACATTTGTGCAAATCATTTCTGCGATTTTTTGGTCTTTCGTGGTTTATGAACTATTCAGATATTAACAGGCAGCATTAAAACTCCATGCACACACGCGTGCGCAGCAGGAGAATGCACACGCGCGCGCGCACGCACACAGTCAGACAAGCACACAAATCAAGCAAAGGGGAAACCATACTTTCCTACTACATTACTTGGATAGACTTTAGAGCTTACCTACTTGACCACTTTTTTGAGCTAAAGTGTAAGTGAAGATGACAAAACATAGCTCATCCTCTCTCAGCCGCTGGGAACGGTGTTTATAAGTAAAAAAAGAAAAACAACACAGAGCAGATGGGACCATTACACATGACCAAACCAATCAATCACAGATGAAGGGCCCAGGTGCAGCGCAGCCGTGCAACAACGCACCATTTCACAGTCTGTCAGACACACACACACGGTCGTCCATGAGTGACCCTCCGCGGCTCCCCCCGGACCTCATCTGGGGCGCAGCGCCCCTCTCGCCTGCCTCCGCTCCAACTGACGTCTTCATAATCGCCCTGTCTTTCTATCTGCGGAGGCTCCCATGAAGAGAGGACAGAGGGGTGGCAACTGGGGGGGGGGGGAGGTGCGGGTGGGGAGGAGGGACGGGACACTGGCTCACATCATTGTCACTTAGAAGCAGTCCAGTCTCCTTCCTCCTGCCAGCTCGCTGGCCCCTCCCTCCCAAGCCACCCTCAGGATGGCTTCCTTGACCATCATTAAGCTCATTAATTTTTAAGGGTGACTGCTTGGTTGCAGTACCCCCAACTGTCTGTCATTAGAAATTTTGTTTGTGAGTTTCGTGCTTGGGAGGAAGAAAGATGTATGTCACTCCACAAATTCACAATTAGACTGAAATTAATTAATTGAAGGAAGTTAGTACCACTTTCCACGCCCCCCCCACAAAGGATTCAAATGAAAATCCTAGTCACCTAAAATCTTCTGAGGGGCCAGATTTGTCTTAAGATTTGCATCTTAAATAATTTCCATGGCTTCTGGCACCCAATATCACACCCTCATCCAGGAGTCAGAGAAGCCAGGTATGGCTACACATCTGTAAGAGGCACAAACTTCCACTAGCAAATAACCAAAATATCAGCTTACAATCCAATGACGACACAAGAGCTCCCCCAACACACACTTTAAACTCAAAATTCCTAAATCACAGTTCACTTTCTAACTTCCTGTGGCCTTTTAGCTTTCTTTTCTCTTTAAAAAAAAAAAAATCAGGAGGAAGAAAGGAAATAGATCACAAAATAAAACGACAATATCCACAACTCAAGCCTATCTCCTACACAGGGAAAAAAGTCATCACATTACATTTTAAAAGATTGATTTCATTGATCTAATGAACTCTTTAATCATTTTTCCCTTTTAAGCCTTAATGATTCATAACATTAAAAAAAAAAATCCTTTGCTAGAGCACAAATACCACAAGGAATTAGCCTTATTTACTCAAAATATTGAAAATGGATACTTGCCCCAGCTTTAGGGGATGACTGTCCATCCAATGGCTGATTAAATGTTCTCAACAACTTATAATTTATTTTGCCCATTTAGAGATAAGAAATTTGGGAAAGCACTCAAACCCTCAAAGAATAACTCTCTGACTGCAAAAGAGCTTAATGGAGCTACGTCCAAAAATACTCCTGACATCTTAGGCTTTACTGGACAATTTACACAGAGTACAAGAAAAAGTTAATCAAAATAGACCACACAATCCAGCCACTCTAAGGATTAAGTCAAGTATCATTTATGTGCAGTTTCATGTAATGGTAGGAAAATAAAAGAGTCCAGGCTAA
The DNA here is from genome assembly GCA_002564285.1 of Tympanoctomys barrerae. Classification (NCBI taxonomy): domain Eukaryota; kingdom Metazoa; phylum Chordata; class Mammalia; order Rodentia; family Octodontidae; genus Tympanoctomys; species Tympanoctomys barrerae. The sequence goes on along the minus strand of NDGN011471306.1, from coordinate 3,093 downwards.
GTTGGTAAGAAAGCATCCCACCTAAAATCTGCACGCCATTCCACTTACAGGCCAAGGCAATTTTACAGAACACTAGGCAGACTGGATTCTTTGAAATGAAAGCTTTGTCTCCTAGCATGGGCCCCACCATCAATTCAAACATGTTCTCAAAGTGGTTCTATGACGCACTTGGTTTTAGCGTTTTTATTGTTGTTTTTGTTGTTGTTGTTTTCCTTTAAGGATTCCGTATTGTTTCTCATTTCTTTACCAGGGAAATTGTTGTATGGAAACTTTCAAATATTGAAGTAATCATGAAATACTCTGCACTCCAATTTGTTTTACAATTTTTTATTTTTAGTCTTATTAACAAGGAACTTCATCTCTGAATTCTAGGGAAAAAAAAAACAAATAAAAATATTCAAATTTTCCATGACCGTGTAAGAAAGGATCACCTGTGTTTTGAATGTGTTTTTTTTTTTTTTCTCCTCCAGGAAGACTCTACATGTTTGCATTAATAAATTTCTATTTTCAAGCTCAATAGAAATTGCAGTACAAGAAGCAGATGTGTACATTGGATTCTTTCAAATTAAATTTCCAAAAGCAGAGCCTATTCTAGCTCAAGATCAAAGGAAATACAACACGATCTCCTCCTCCTTCCCATCTAATTACAGAGGGTTCATTTCTTTTGTTACAATGAGCACAACAGGTAAATCTTAGACCTGAAGGATAATGATCAGGTGGTACAGCTCAGCTTTGCTCGGTTGCTGAATTGCTGTGCTCAGTACCCCTGCTGTTTAAACTACCACTCTACAGAAAGATGGGAAAAGCCCAGCACTCATCTCTATTTATTCTTGGAGATTTGCTTCCTTCCCCTTATCGAGAAGATGCAGAACAGTTTTGAATGGGCATGACCCATGCCACAGCACAGTTGTTATAAAGGAGGGTAAGTTCATCTTAAGACACCCAGCAAGAAACAAATTGCACTGGAGTAGGTCCTTTATGGGTAGGCTACCTAAAACCCCTTTTGGAAGTAGACAGGATATAAATAATAAATAAATGAGGAGTGACACTGTTATGAAATGTCATATCCTGGCAGTCCTGTGAAAGGACAAGGCCCTGAGGAGGAGAAGATGCAACTGCGGAGTTATCTAAAACTGAGGTTAGAAAGAAAATCTGTTCCTTTTGGCATGATTAGCATGATCTATTTCTATGGGGAATACAGGTAAAGTGAGAACCAAATTTAAGTCAAAGCCTACAAAAACAGAAATGTTGGGTGAGAACAGCCTCTAGGCTTAAACATCCTTATCCTTGAGACCAACTGCATTCTCTGTATTTCCATCTCCCTTTTAAAATTCCTGGTACCTCATTTCATCCTTTGCTGCCCATAGGCATCTGTTCCTCTCTAATTATTTGCCATTTAGCAAAACTCTGCTTAAATTCCTCGCGCATCTGGCCCTTCCTTAGTGTATATCTATGATGCTTAGATATGGTACTTGATATTAGAACAGCCTTCCATGAAAGTACTACATAAAAACCTTCCCTTCCCAGAAGCATGTTTCAATGTTCTCTCTCCCAAAAGTATATAGCAAGTACATCTGACATGACCATTGCTTTATAAAATAAATGTATGATCCTATATATGCATTACACAGATATACCCACATGCATACCTCAAAAATTTAGCTACTGGTGAAAAAAGCTTCTTCCAGTATGTTTCTAACCATACCTCATCATATAAATGCCACTGATAATTTTCTTTCTGAAAGACACTTTTGCAAGCAACTAGGGTCTCCTGGCTTCTAAATTATTTTTTGCTGGCCAATGAAACAGACTGCTGTCATTTTGCATGGAAATACATTATATTGTTATCTCTCCTTGAGAATCTGGGGGTGAAGGAAGGATGAAAGCATGCAACAATTTGCTAGCATCAAAAACTCATGGCTAAACAGGTTTGCATCTTTTCCACCTTTCTTCCACACATCTTCCTTCTCCTTTCCATTGCCTCATTCTTTACCTTTCTCCTTTCCCTTCGCTCAAGTTTCCTTGCTTTTTAAAGAAGAGGCAGTGAGTGAGGGGAATAGTATTCAACCAGGAGCATCAAACCTGGCTTGGAAACTTAGTTTTCTCCATAGCCAGGAGTGTGACTGTTGCTTCCAGATCTGAATCGGAATAAATAATTCCAAGGATTTTTTTGAGGGACAGATGCTATTAATAATATTACTACTAATCATAACAATTGACTTTGGCAACACTTTGCATTGCTGAGGGGTGACTGCCCCCATGGGGTCTATATATCAACCTTCTTAGGTTTTAATCCTAGATTTACTGACAACGAATTCATGACTCTGGCAAGTTACTATTTTAGTGTGTCCATTTTTCTCATCAATAAAGCACAACTAATGATAATATTTACAGCGTGCATATAAGTTAAGACATGGAAGGTGCTCGAAATATGCATTACTTGTTTACTTTTTATGAACTGTCCCCATCACAAGGCAGTTTCATGCAGAAGTGGAGAATCTTCAGCACAGCACTATATTCATACAGCCTAAAACAGTACCTGGCACATGATAGGAGTTGTTTAAAGTGTTATTGTCCATTGATCAGGGCAAGACTGACTCGATGAATGAATGAATGAATGAATGAATGAATGAATGAATGAACAAAGACTTGTAAGAGCCAATAATTTTAAGAACTATCAGATCTTTACAAGGTAAAAATTTCCTATCACAGAAGCATTGTAAAATTAATATTTTGGGGCCAGGGATGTAGCTCAGCAGCATAAGCAACCCTCTGGCAAGCACAAAGTCCTGAGTTTAACCCCTAGTACTGTAAAAAAACAAAACAAAATTCATACCTTGTCAGGTCAGAGGGGGATAGAAATAGTATCTTCCCAGACCACAGTTCCACTAAGAAACTGTCTGAATCCATTAACAGTAACAGTAGGTAGTTAGAACCACTGGAAAATACATTACTGCATTTTTATCTTCCTTTACAATCCAAAAGACATAGCTGTCCCTTCTTTCTAAAAACATGTAGCCACACACACATGCTTCACATGACTTCTACCTGTGCCATCACATTTTCTTGTTCCCTACTCTCTAGACCTCCTCT
>NDGN011471302.1:0-10876 GCA_002564285.1 Tympanoctomys barrerae | reverse complement strand
GGTGGTCTACTGCTGAGCTACATCCCCAGCCAGGCTCCATTATTAATCAGAAAAGAAAAGAAAAACAATGAAACTGACCTTATAAATGATCTAGCTATAGTGAACTGGTACCTCCGTTATTTTACAGTGGGTGCACAATGCTTTGTAATAGGAAAAGAAATACATCTTAAAGAACACCCACCACTGCCACCCAAGGTCAAGCAATGCATATGGCTGTCCAATCAGAAGTAAGTGGGATTTCAATGGGATAAAAGGGAGCAGAGGTGAGGGATCCTCAGAAGCATCTGCCAAGTTTTGTGGTCTGACAGACCCTGCTGTGGCCCATTGGCCCCCTCCCTGCAGTCACTGCTGTCACCCTGGGCCTCCTGGGCTTACCTGCAGCCTCTGTTTTCTATGGCAGCTCATCAGATGCCTCCCTCTACCCAGAGACTCACAGCCTGAGCATTTCTGACATGGATGGGCTGTCTTCAAGCCTCCGGATGGCTCTGAGCAGAGAAATCTTAATCTTGAAGCAACTGACACCCTCCTGCACCTTGGGCACTGAAGAAATCAGCGGAAATCGCACACTCCATACTTCTACCAGAACCCTCTCTGATGGCTGGTGTGCTTAGCTCTCTGGTGGGTTAGCGACCAGCTATAATTGATGAGGAAACTGACAGGTCTTTGTCTTCCTCCACTACATTTGTCATTCAGCAGATGGCTTATTCTTTATTCTCTCTCTCTCTGTCTCCCCCCCTTTTGCCCACCTTCCCTCCTTCCCTTCTTTCTGCTTATGATAGCAGACGTATCTCCTTTCTTCCCTCCAGACAAGATCTATAAAGCCATAACATGTTTTTAATGCAGTTCAGCTTTTGAAAAATGCATAATCGGAGAGTTCCAAAATAATTAGTTTATTATGGTGGGTCTGTAAAAATGAACTTGCATCTCATTTATGAGCCATTAGATCCCATGTTCCAAGAGCCTGATTGCTATTAATGTCACCCGCATATAATTTAGCATACTTTATTAAAATGTGTCACAATTGAACATCTCTTGCTCTCAGCCTCTCCCTCGAACACTGGGGGGACAGGGATGGGGTTTGGTGCTGAGAATTTTTCCCGTTGACAAACCTCCAGTTGTTGCTACTGTTGTTTCATTTCCCACTCCACACAGTTTGAGGAAACATGTTGCGAAGTCCTTTCCCCAGAGCAGCTTTTTTTTTTTTTTAAATATTTATTTGACACAGAGTCTTGCTATGCACTTCAGACTTGTAGTGATCCTCCTGTCTCAGCCTCCCCACTGCTGGGATTACCACTGCCCAGTTGTGGTGGCTGGTACAACGCTCTTGGGGTTCAGGGGCTAGCACAGCATGTGGTATTAGGGATCACACTCAGGTCCTTGTGCTTGTCAGGCAGGCCCTTAGACCCCAGGCTATCTCCCCAGCCCGCTCTAGAACACTTAACATTTACTCTATTTCTTTCAGGAGCAGTTATACAAAAACAAAACAACTCCCCCCGCAATGAGAAAAGAACCCTGTGATTTTGATACCTTTCCCCCCAAGACTTACCCTGAGATGGATTTGGCATCACAGCGCCAAGCAGTGACAGCTGCAAGGGGCTTCTGCGCTCCTTGGTGGCTTTGTATCACCAACAGGAGTTGGGTTAGTTGTCTAGAGACCTGGCTTGTCAGAAAAGTGAGTCTGGATCAGGTACCGGGGTGCCCACCTGTAATCCCAGCTATTCCAAAGGCGGAGGCAGAAGAATTACAAGTTTGAGGCCAACCTGGGTGACATGGCAAGAACTTGTCTCAATAGAAAATTGTTATAAAATGAAGAAGTGCTCATTGTGGTGTACACAACGAACATGCGCAGAACTCCGAATTTCTTCCCTGGAACTGTGAAAGAGAAAAAGGACAAAAGGAGATTTGGCCTAATTTTCTCTCTGCTTCTCTCCCGCTCTTTTGGCCACCATGAGACATGGAATGCAGTCCTGGGCCCTCACCAGAAGCCGCTGTCATGCTCCTGGGGATCCGCGAGCCAGCAAACCTCTCTCCTTCATGAATTGTCCAATCTCAGGTGTTGTTACAGCACCAGGAGATGGATTTAGGAACACGGACACATGAGGATAAAAAAAGAAGGGAAAAGTCAGAAGGTAAAAGGCTTGGTAGAGTCACCGCAGCATTGCCATTAGAGGGACAATGAGTGTCCTCGCAGGACACTGGAGGTGTTTTTGAGATTGTATGAGGACATCAGAGTGTTTGCAGGGGTCTTATATACACTTTGCATGTGTGCGTGTGCGTGTGTGTGTGTGTGTGTGTGTGTGTGTGACAGAGAGAGAGAGAGAGAGAGAGAGAGAGAGAGAGAGAGAGAGAGAGAGAGTAGACATAGAGGGGAAGATGGAGGAAAGCATATGGCCTTCCCTGTGCAGTGGATGGTCTGGTGGGAGCAGGGCAAGAACCATGCAGCCTTACAGGCAAGAACTGTGCAGCCTGATGCAGCGCAAGGCTCCTGCTGATGGTTCTGCAGTGCAGCCTGGGAAGGAAATCAGAATCCGCTGCCAGCCTGGGAAGCTGGAAGGCCACACTCAGGATATGGACAAAGGAGTCTCAGCAGAGGGCAGAGCAGTGAAGGGCAGTTTCTCAGCTGCCCCTCGGCCTGCAGATGTTGCCGTGGGGTCTTCAGGCAGTCCCCAGAGGAATGCTAGGGGGATAGTAGACTGACCACAGCAGGACTGGTGTGCTGAGCCCAGCTGTGAGCTATGTGCTCCCCACCCCAATGCAGAGATGGGGAGCACTGACAAGGAGCCAGCTAGGGGTGGGTGCTGGCGGTGGCAGAGGCCTTGGTGCCTAGGCAGGTAGAACAGAAAAGGAACTCTGTCTTCATCCCTCCATGGCTTGTCACTGAAGTATCAGAGAGCATTCTTCCCTTTGTATCATTAGAGGGCAGCTGGGCTCTGGAGTCTGTTTAACGATCTGGGCTGATTCAACCAAAGAAAGAAGAGGTGTCCATTACTGGGAAGCAGGGCTCACAGAAGGGAAGAGCTGGGTTGTCGCACCGGAGGTGTCTGCAGTGGAAGGCCCTGAACTTGGAGCAGGGTGATTTCTGGACCAGGCAATGTGGAGGTTGCTTTAAGCCTGGAATTATTCAATGTTCTTCTCTTGTGCAACACCTCCAAGGTAGGCAGTACCCCTGAGATGGGTGACAGATGCTTGGGGCTTGAATATAGAATCCATGGCTACAGAACATTCAAGTAGGACCCATGAGAGCCAACATGGTGGGAATGGGGGTGACTGTGGTGGGCCGGAGGCCAGGGTCCTGCCCAGGAGGCCTGGATGGTTGGAGCCTCCCATTGGCCAGGCCTCATGCATAATGCTGTGGAGCCTGGCTGATATCTAGATGTAAGATATCTTGCCAAAGGACCTTGAAGGCTTCACTGAATGCTATTGGGAAGAGAAAATACTGCAACGGCTTCCATCCTGTGCATCGTGGAGTAGCTTGTGTGAACAGAGAGTGGCTTGGAAGGAAAACTGGCTGCTGAGAAGCCAGCAGGAGGTGGCATTGTGTAAGACTCACCAGGGAAGATGCTGCCATCCGGGACAGTACAGGGCACTTGTGGTTACATTTCACCCGATATAGTCATGAAATCTAAATCTCATAAGGTCATATTGCTTTATAGCTTTCTCACCTTTGAATGAATAGCAACTCATTCATGAAAAAGTACTTTATTAGGCAGCATGGTCTAAAAGAATGCCAAAAAGGAGAATAAAAATGAGAATGAGGAGCAGGAGGACAGGTGAAGAACAAAGAGGAAGATGAGGGGGAGGAGGAGAAGAGGAAGAGAAGGGGAAGAAGAGCAGAGGGGAAGGAGAGGAGAAGGCATCACATTTTAAATCCAGAAGAGGAAGGAAGGAGGGCAATAAAGAAGAGAAGAAAATAGAGGAAGGGGGTGGAGTGAGCATCAGAATACACGACTGGTTGGCCTTGCAATCTTGTGCAAATGAGTAACTTCTGTCCCCACCTTCTACATGCACAATGTACAATAGTGGGACTGTAAATCTTTTTTTCTCCCAGTATTAGGGCTTGAACTCAGTCCTTTATGTTTTATTTTTTTTAATTTTGAGATAGGGTCTCTCTAAGTTGCTAAATTGTTTGGGCTGGGTTGGAGCTTTTGACCTTCCTGCCTTAGTGTTTCGAAGTGTTGGGATTATATGCATGTAGCCAGAGCTGCTGGCTAAATCTTTACTTCCCATGAACACTTACATGGCAGCCTCATTACGTAGCAAATAACAGTGGCGTCGTTCCAACAGAAAAGGTGTGTGTGTGTGTGTGTGTGTGTGTGTGTGTGTGAATGCAAAGACATCCACACTATCCTGGGGGTGGTCTGAGCAGCTCTCTGTGACCAGGGCTTCCCACTCATTGGCATGGTCTCTTCTCCATATGTGAGAACAATCTGGAAGGCCTGGGGGTGGGGGAGAATGGAGGAGAGCTCCAGGGGCTGGCTAGTGAGCCCTAGCTATAGACCAAGGGCAGGCTGCAAGACATCAGGAGTCTCCCGTGGACTTGAGTTGGGTGAGGCAGAAGGGACAGGAGCAGCATTCAGCCTCCACCCTGACGTCAGTGGGAAGTCCTCTTCCTTGAAATCCAAAGTGTCTGACACAGTTTTGACTGCCCTGCCAACATCAGTTAGCAGAGGGTGAAAAAGGCCATCAGAGGAGACAGAGGCTCTGGGCTTGGCTCCAGCCCACAGGGCTCACTTGATCGGCAAAGTGGAAGTGATTGGAGCCTAGATGATGACAGGAGCCTGCAGCGGCAGCCAAGCTGCAGAGGGGTCTCCACGGTGAGACCCAGCACTGGGGTGTCAGGAAAGCAATTGGAGACAGTCTTGGATATCTAGTGGCTCAACACAACTCCCAGCCCCAAGTACACTGTTTTATGAGGCCTTGAAGAAGAAGGAAGTGAGGAGATCTATTAAAAAAAATGCCATCTGCTGAGCCCAGGTGTGAAAGGAGCACATTCGAGAGAGGGATAAGAAGGCATGTAGAGGCCTGGCTCTACAAGAGGAAGTCAAAGCAAAGTGAAAATTCAGCATCTGGAGTTGCCAAAAAAGAAACAAGCCATGAAACTGCTTCTGTGCATAGAATTAGAGCAGCACAAGGCCCTGCCTGCTCTGATGGGCTGGTAAGATGCACAGCACAGGAGCAGGCTCATGGTCTTCATTCGATTTTTGTCTTCTTTTCTAGAAGAATGAGATTTGAACTGAAAGCAGGAACTGGGAATAACTTGAGTCCCCAAGAAGAGGAAATGCCAGATACTGTGCTGGGAAGCCTCGTGCTACTCAGTGGGAGCTGAAGTTCTGAGGTGCTGGGGGCCAAGGTCACATTCTGTGTGGTCTTGGAAGCACCCTCTTGGCACTCTATGCCTTACTTGCCTCTTGGGCCAAGTGGAGCTAAGAAGGGACTCCTGTGGTTCTCATAGTGGGGTCCCCAGGCAGCAGGATCAGCATCCCCAGGAAATGAGTCCCATTTGCAAATTCTTAGTCCCAGGCCCCAGATCAGACGAAAGCAAATTTATAGTGTGGGACCCAGCACACCTGGTGAGCACAGCTCCGGCTGCCCACAGTGGTCTGAGAGTCCTGCTCTGTATCACACGGCTGCTAGGATGTTAACATGGAGGATGATAGGGGGATACCCTTGCAAACCGTAAGTCTTCTGGAAACCATTTGCATTTAGTACAGGAGCTCTAATATCCTGGTGTAGACAATTGCATGCCCAAATGTGGATGCAGCTGTGCAGGATATCAGCAAAGTCCCACAGCTGGTGGAAAACTTCCAGAAGAGAATGCGAGGCAATTTGTAGTGCAGCCAGATGGCATGGCTGCAGGAAGAAGCTGTAAGAAGCAGTTGGAGTAATCAGAATAGCTCTCTTCCTCTCCCAAAGCCTTACCCCAAGCACCATCTCCTTTCACTTAGCCTGTGTAATAAATATAATTGGCAGTGTACAGAACTCCTGCATACAGAGAAGCATCAATTACTCCTCCAGCACCGGAGCACTCATTTGTAACCTCGATTAAGTTTAGCTTGGACGGGGAAGCGATTGCACCTTTAAGATTTGCCATGTTATTTAGGGAAATCACTCACCATCCACGTTAGGGTGGATCTGAATGTGTCACTATTAATACTGGGCATTTCCCTGTGGCCACATGTTGTTAGAGGAACAATTATTTCACGTCTGAGTAAAAATCTTACTCGGAGGCTCGAGTTAATGTAGCATATGGAACAGCGTGGAAACAAGGCTCGGACGTCTTGTGAATACGGGCAATTGCCCATTACAGCGCCAGTTAACATAGTCCTTCTACTTCATCTGTTTTACTGTATATGAGACGATGATTGTTTTGCTTAGCACGGGTGCTAGCCCCTCTGAACTCCGAACGATGGAACATAGACTCACAGTTCAGGGGGTAAAAGAGGATTGATCTGTGAGCTCTCTGCTGTCCCTCGCTCGGCCTCCTGCTCTCTGAGGGATCAATCTCTTTCTCAGATAAATCCAGATTGCTTTTCCAATAGATTGGCTTTTGGCCTCCCTTCTTGAACATGACTTTGACATGACCCGGACAGCCTCCCTATGGCTGTGAAGAAATCATTTCTAACATCCGAGGTTAATTCGCTAAATGAAGCGTTAGGCTTTCTTTTGTGGAAACAAGGAAAATGTTTTGGGTGAGGTTAGAGAAGGCAAAGAAAGCTTAGAGAAGAGTCCCTGGAGTTCCACCCCTGTGTGATCTTCTACTGGGCATGTATTGCAAGGCTCAATGAATAAGGAATGGAAAAAAGTCCTTCATTTCTGCATTTGGAGCCAGTGTAGTAAAAGCAGATGGATGGAATTATCCCATTTGGCAAATGGGTAGAGCGAGGCACAAAGATGCGCTCATGACTTAGCTCCTACTGCACACCGTGTTCTCCCTTGGGGGGAGGGGCTGAGTTCCCTGCTTATTCAGTAGACCTTAACTCAAGTGTTTGCAGAAGGAAAGTGGAAAAGAAGATCTGGAGTGAGGCAGATGACAGTATCCTCACACAGAGGAATCCCTCCATTGGGGACAAGGTATCCCAGCTACCGCCAGACCCCAGGACCCTTATCACTGTCATGTTCCACAGCGACATGTAATCTGGGGAGGACCTCAAGGTCCCTCGAAAGCCCATGCATCCTCAAGGACTAACTGAGCTGGCTGGTCATGTTTCTCAAAATGACCAGATGGGTTGTCAAGTCCCTGCAATCTGACAGAAACAAAAGCTGAGAGGTTAATGAACAAAGCATATGCCAAAGTCCTGGGGCCAGTGGGGTTATGGGAGCATCCTGGCCAGGGATGACCTTGGGGTGTTTTATCTGTGTGCAAGCAGGTGGCACACACGAGTCTCTCTCATTAGGACATATTGGGATGAGCCTTTTGAGAAAGGGGCCCAGGTGATTTAAGGAGATGAGAGGTGGGTCTCCAGAACAGGAGAAAACGGAGAAGCGTTTACACTCTGGGCTTTGGATAATCACCAAATGCAAGTTGGAACAGTGGCAGGGTGAAATTCTAGCAGGGTCTATGTGCTGGTAGTGTCTTAAGAGGCTGGGTTCCTCCAAACTTCAGTGAAAACCTATGGGCTGTGGGTGTCCTTGTATCTGCTTAAAATTCGTATGTTGAAATGCTAACCCCCAAAACTTATCCTGAGGTGGGGTCTTTACAGAGATTATCAAGCTAAACCGAGGTCCTTAGGGGGAGCCCTGATGTGATATGGCTGGTGCCCGTACCCAGACAGGGAAATTTGGATACAGATGTGCAGGACAGAGGATGCTGTGTGAAGACGTAGGGAGACGATGCCTTTCTTCAAGAGAAGGGGCAGGGCTTCAGGAGGGATCAACCTTGGTGGCCCACACCCGTAATTCCAGCATGGTTAAAGGCTGAGGCAGGATCACTGCAAGTCTGCTCCCAGCCTCAGTGACTCAGTGAGATCCTGTCTGAATGAATGAAGAAGTGAATAGGTGAATGAATGAATGAATGAGTAATAAGTAAGCTGGGAGGTAGCTCTGTGTGAAGGCATTGGGTTCAATCCCCAGTAACACACACACACACACACACACACACACACACACTCAGATAAAAGAAAGAAACTGACTTGCTTAAACCTTGATCTTGGACGTCTGGGTTCCAGACCTGCGAGATGAGCAATAGCATATTGTTTGAAGCACTCACTCTGTAGCACTTTGCTGTGGCAAATTCATGCAATATGTTAAAATGGAAACAGTTGCTGTAACATGAATGAACCTCAGAAACCCTACGCTGGGCAGAAGAAGCCACTATGCTATGCCCCAAAAGTCATACAATGTATGATTCCATTTATATGAAGCCTCCAGAGGATGCAGCTCCTAGGGAAGATGGATTAGTGGTTGCCAGAGGCTGGGGAGAGCGGTGGATGGGGTTAGACTCCTGGATAGACAGGGATGTCTCCAGGGAGAGGGGAATATGCTCAAGAAGTGGACAGTCAGGATGGGCGTCTAGGCAGCATCACGGGTGTAGTAGATGTGGATGCACCGCATGCTTTAAAAAGGTTAATTTTGTTATAGGAATTTAATCTCAAAACAAGAAGGAAGGGAGTGCATGGCTGAATCCATATGAAGCACCGCTGAGGTAGAGGACGCCGTGTTCCATTCTGCAGGTTGCCTCGATGGTGTGGATAGAAGGGGCTTAAAGTCAGCAGCAGTTTCCGGATCTGGGGCTGGGGAACAGAAACCATTCTCCTCCATGTGGGCATCCAACAGGGCGTTGCTGAATGAAGGGAACAGGAAAGTGCTCGATGCTTTCTGGGCTGCCGCTGAGCTGCAGCTGGGGTCAGGAAGCGCTTGTTCCAACACCCTCCAGCCCCTCTGAAGCTCCTTCGTGTCTGTTGCACACCTTTCAACCTTGGCAACTGTCCCCGCTTCTGGTCCCCACCTCAGAAGCCAGGCACTCTTTCCCAGGCTCCCTTGCAATCAGTCAGCATCCAGTGTTGCAGACCAAATGGGACTGCTGAGAAGAGAACAGTCTAGAAGAAGATGGGGAGGGGAGAAGGAGGTCCTTGGCAGGGTGTGCTCTCGGTGAGGTGGGAGTGGGTGTCTGGCACTCAGAGCCAGGACCAGTGCCCTGTGAACCATTAGAAGAGCAATCTGCAGCTGGTCCACCGGCTGTCTGTGCTGCAGGCACAGTGCTGGAACCCAACTGGGCCCGGACCCTAAAGTGACTCAGTCCTCAGGCTGTCTTTGTGGGATGCTGGCAAAGCATAAAGTGAGTGTTCAAATTTTAAAAATTAATGCAGTAAAAGACACATTGTCACAAACTCTCTCAAAATCATCTCTCTCTCTCTCTCTCTCTCTCTCTTTCCACACTTACTCCTTGAATTGAAGGGAGGTTGGCATTTTCTCAAGCAGGTCGGGAAGTCCTCATTCCTGAGTATCTATTTCTGTCCTGGCTGATTTGATGTCTTGAATTGATCCAAGATGTTTCCCTTTCATGACCATTTTGACTTTGGGAAAGAGATAGAAGTCTTGTGATGTCAGCTCCAGGGAATAAGAGGATGAGGACTCTGCCATAATGTTTGCATTTGACCGAAATTGCAGTAAATGCTTTGAATTGATTCAGGACATTGAAGCAGCCACCAAAAGACACTCAAGAATGTGTCTTTTGGAGCTGCTTCAGAAAGTGGCAAGAATGATGAGACAAGTGGGGTTGCAGTGAGGGGCAGTACCTTGGGGGGATTCATAACAGTGCATCTTTTATTACAATGTACTCTGTGTTCACACGATCACCAGATTCTTTGATTGCACCTCATATATCGGAACACAGTGAGACTTTGTCCAAAGGCAGCAAGACAACCCTGCAGGCCTTGAAGGGTGGACATGCCAAGAGATCAAAATCTGGGGCTCTGTGGCTGAGCCACTTGTGGAAGAGGCAGAACCTTGCTTGGTGAGTGCGTCTGCCTTCCCACCTGGCAGCCAAGAGTTAAGCCTTAGCCCTTCCCCAATTTTGTTCCTCTCTCTATAAGCAAAAAGTGTTATCTTCCCATTGCTTTAGTTTTGTTCTTGAATGTGATGCTCATTTTTTTCATTAGCAACACTGCTTTTTATAAAGCTACAAATGCTTAAAATCATAATTAAGGAATTTCAAAGAAAGCATGTGTTCCATGGGATGTTGTCCAGGGAAAGAAGGAGGGTAGAGAAAGAATCATTAGAGAGGGTTTGTGCCTGTGTGGGGTACCCCAGAAGAAGCCAGGCCTGGAAAGATCTGAAGCTAGCATACCAGGGCACGGTGGGGTGGGGAAGAGCCCACCAGACAACTCCTATACTGTTGAGATGCGTGGCCTCCTGGCCGGACTCTCTGCTGTCTTCTGGAAAAGGCCTCTCTGATTCCATCTTAGGGAGAGACTCAGAAGCTCCGGACTTGTTTGTCAGGGGTGGAAGCGCAGGGCCTGCTACTAGCGTTTCTCAATCTGGACGCCACCAGCCTTACCAGGACCACCCTCCACTTAGTGCTGCTAGGCAGCTACCATCCTCAGCCTGGTACACACTCTTAGGAGAGCTCCCTTTACTTTCCAAAGGAATAGGAACAACATGAATCCACTGTGCGCATTTCCAAATATTCCTGTTTGAGATTGAAGGTGAGAAAATTGAATGAGAGAAAGAAAGGGGTATGCCCCAGATTCCATGTGCAGAGGCAGAAGCAAACGAGACCCTTACATCTGCAACTCAAAACACTTTCCGCAGAAAACTCTATGTGTGTGTCTCTTTGTGTGTGTTCACGTGTGTGGAAAGGGCCGTGTGTGTCTGGATGACCTAGCATGGAGTGTTGGACCAAGATACCCAAGGACAGGAATCGTCTCTGGCTTGTAAC
>NDGN011471301.1:0-13987 GCA_002564285.1 Tympanoctomys barrerae | reverse complement strand
TTAACCATCCAGCAGAAAAGTATAAAATGAAGTATAAAAAGTAAAGCCATATTAATATGCTGATCTGTAAAAAGGCTCAAGTCAACAACTTCTGACATTGCCAGTCTTACGAAAAACCCACTAATATTATGGACTACTGGACTATATTTGAATATTTTGCAGAATTCACTCACCAATAATATTTAAATGACAACGGAATAGAGTTCTCTGACAAAACTAAACAAAAAAGGGGATGCAAATGAAAAGCCATTTTGTATTTGTATTCAAAACAGTTAGGATAGATATACAGCTACATTCTCTTAATTCAGTGAATAGAACGATTTGTTCTAATGGTGTTTGTGGACAGGACATCATGTCTGCATCTTGTACAATGAATAACCACTAAGACAAAAAAATGCAAAATAAGATTGATAAGTGTCAAGAAAACAGCAGGAGTCAACACAAATGACATAAAAAGACTATTTGCAGAGGTAGTAGCAGAAAATTCCCCAAACATGGGAAAAGAATCTGACACACAGATAAGATTTAAAAAATGAAGATTAATAAACTAAAATAAAAAAGGAAGGAAAAGAGAAAGGTGAAAGTTTTTGAAAAATCAAAGAATTATTTATTGCCACAGGCCCAATGTTGCATCCTGGTTCCTGTAAAGATCAGGGAAATGTGATGTAAGTAAGAGTGGATATTCTGGACAGGGAAGGATGTGATGTCTACTCAGAGCACACTGAACAGAGCTCCTAGAGTATCCCCATGATAAGATGTCTCTAGAGCAGGATGAAATGCCTTGAGACCCTCTCCTTCCTTATATCCTCTTCCCAATTTGCAAGAGTGGAAAGAATAGCTGAGGACCCTCCACAATTGTACTTTCCTGAATCCAGCAGACAGAGACATAGAATGAAGACGTGAATTATAAATGCAGATGCCTGAAAGAGTGAAATTCTGAGACAAGGCAATGTGATCATTCCCTGTGCAAAACAGGTACCTGCTCTGGAAAGATTGCTGCAATCTCTTGCTTTGCTTTGGGACACATGGCACCTGGATTTAGTCATGTGCTTAAGATCTCCCAGGGAGGGACAATAGACCCTAAAGAGAATTTGAGAAAGGCAGTTCCCACCTAGGCCCAGAGGGCAGCATCCTTGACCTCTTCCTGCCTGCTCATCACATTGCTAAAGTGTATGTCACTTATTTGAGATGACAATGAGAGTCATGAGATTGGAACACAGGGTGCTTGATGCCCAAGTCCTAAGTCTGATCACCAAACTCTATCCATCGAAGATCACTCATCCCTCAGATCTTTGTCCTGGATTCCTATTTTGCAGCTGTTGAAAGGCCACAGCCAGGCTAAGGCCATTGTTTCTGTGGCTGTTTCTGGCATTGTTCTCTGCTCTCTGACCAGATCCTTGCCCCTTGTCCTATCCCCACTGACCTAGATTATCTTGTCCCTTGTATCTCTTATGGTGGGCCCAACCAATTCTTAATTGCAGTACTTCTGGTAACCAGACCAGGAATTAGAGTGGATTCCTGAGATACAAGATCTGAATCACCTAGGACCCTCTCCCTGCCATTGATCAGGTGGAGCCTGGACCTATCCCTGGCATTCTAGCCATTCAAATGCCCCTAGAGGGGACCTGCTGCATGATGGATTATAAGTATTCAGAATTCTCCAGGATTCTAGCCCTAGAAAATCCAGGTATGTATGTGATACATCTATTATTGCTGTTTAGAGCAAAACTTGGTATACCCAGCCATGGCTTGGGTACTTGGAGTACCCCCAGCCATAGCTCAGCCCCAAGAACTATGTGTAGCCACTGTAGGCTTCACTAATGGATATGGATTTCCTAAGAGACAGTTTGGGACTTAATGGGATGGTACTGGAAGACCGGCTCAGGAGGACTAAAAGGGGCAGAAAGGGATACCGGTGAGAGCCAGACATGTTAATTTATAGCGATAAACATGCACCAGGAAGCATTACCAGTGACATAACTGTTAGCACTGTGGACACTAAAGACACCTCCCTGACCAATGGTTCAGTGGGAAGGGAGTGAGTAGGGGTTGGAGCCTGCAGTGTCTGGTTTACTTTGGAGTCGAGTCAGTCCAACTCTCACCATAATGTGTACTCTGGTCCTCATAATCCCTCCACACCAAGTACAACTGCTATGTGAAACTGACCTATTCCTCACAGCCATGCTAGACCCTGACTGGGTGCATAGAAGTTTTCCTCTTGAACCCAGACTGAATTATATGGCCTGTGTCTTCTAAGAAAGAATGCTGCTGACTCCCCTGAGGGAAACCAGAAGAGACCCTCCTCTCTATTTTTCCATCTGCAGCAGCTTGACAGGGTGGGAGAGAGTGATTTAGCTTGTTACTGTTGCACCCCTCCCTGTCCCATCTCCTTGGTCTTTCTTGGCTCCAGCGAACTGGAACAATGTACTTCAGTATCCTACCTGGTTGTCTATTATCCACTTTCCTCAACTTCACTCCAGCATGAGTGAAGGCAAACTGTCAGTTAGACTCTCTCCCCTGCTGATGCCACTGCATAGGCAGCTGTTGCCTTTTTGAAGGGGGAAGGGACATATTAGCATGGCTAAGATCAGTGAGGGAGAAATTGGGTCTTATTCTTTTTTTTTTAGTACAATTTTTTTTTTCAGAACCGGGGATTGAACTCAGGCCCTTGCACTTACCAGGGAAGCACTTATTCTGCTGAGCCATTTCCCTGGCCCCTGGGTCTTATTCTTAACATTCCCAAGCGCCACTGTAATTCTTCTAGAGGATTCCCTGGCTCCTGCCCTGCCTATCATGGGCATGGGCCCACATCTTCTATAAAAGCACTCTCAGTACTTCTCAGGTGAGAGTAGGTGTGCTGTCCAGTGTTGACACCAGGTGTTGCAGCAGAGGGCCTGTTAACAGGAAGATTTGTCTTGATGTTTCAGTGAAGTGACTCATTATTTATGTCTGAGGTAATGTGTACCTTGAAAGTTCCAGAAATCTTCTTAAGGAACAGAATACCAGGATCTGGTGACTAGAAGCAGCAGTAGCCAGAAGCTGGCTGCATCACCTGTTGCTATTGACTGTTATCTACTGTCAGCTTGTGACATTAGGAATGCTACTAGTGGTCAACATGGCTGATTTTTAGAAAACACAGCCTTTGTTAATTGGAAAATCCTTCAAGGGTTTCCCCGCCCCTCTAGATCCAGCTCCAGTTGGCTGAAATGGATCAGAGCTTGGCCTGGCTCTACCTCAGCTATAGCCAAGGCTATCTTGGGAATCCCCAAGCCCAGACATAATTGAAGATCTGAAATACATGAAGTGAAAAATTTTCCCAAACCTCACTTTTTTCCCCTCAAATCCTGGCCTCCGTAGCTAAAGCAGAATGGAAGACAGAAGTGAGTCAGATAACGAAGGCCAATGGGATATCACAAGGTCTGAGAAAGGGAAAGACTAAAAGCAGAATACAGAAGGAAATCTGAGTCCAGTGGGTCTGAAAGGCCTGGTATCAGCGGGGAGAATGGGCCCTGCAGAGAACTCGGCCCTACCCTCATTTCCTTTGTTCACCCTCCACCCAAAGTGAGGAAAGAGAGCTGCTCTCCTGATTTGAAGGACCATGCACATGGGAACTGAGGTGTCCCTTTACAAGGCTGCCTCTGATTTTATTTTCCATCCTTTGTTGTTTAATTTTTGTATCAGTAATAAGTACTGCATTGAAGTATATCTTCAAATTTTCTAATAATTTATTTTGGTTCATAGCCTCCCTTAGTCTTCTAGGCTTGACTTCAACTTGCAATCTTTATTGATGTCACTGTGGCTCTGTACTAGGTATAGGGTCATGTGGAGCTCATAAGATCAATGGTCTGACTCAGTGTGTCTGGTAGTTTCTCAAATCCATCTTGCAATTATTTCCTCTTTTCAAGAATGCATAATTGGGGTGCATACATTTAATATTTGGTGAAATTCTCAGATGGAGAGGCCAAATGTAAGTAAACCATAAGAGCTGCCTTTATCTGGCGAAATAGTAAACCAAAAGTGATATCACATCCTTGAATGGACTGCAGAGATCAGTACCACTATCAAGGAGTTGAAGGATGCAAGGGTGATGGCTCCCTTGCATTTCCCTTTAGCTTTTCCACTTTGCCGAGGCACAAGATGGATGGGTGTTGGAGAACGAAAATAGATTACCGTGAACTTGATGAAATAGTGACTTTTTTAATTTAAATTTTTAAAATTAATTTTATTGAGAAAGAAATAGCAATGAGACAGTTTCAAAACAAGTCAGTAGGACGGTTACAATAATTAACACATTGCATATTGTCTTCATAGTAGTTATTCATAGCACAAGATGCAGACATGTTATCTTTTCTAAACACTATTAGTACAAATCTTTCTCCTCATTGAACTAAGAGAAAGTAGTTGTATATCTAACCTTTTTTTTTCACTACAAAATAGTACTTCATTTATATCCCCTTTTTTGTTTAGTTTTGTCAGAGATGGGCATTCTGTTGCCATTCAAATATTGTAGGTGCATGAATTCATCAAAATAATCCAATATAATCCAGTAGACCATAATAGTAGTGGGTTATCCTCAGGACTGGTAATGTCAGAAGTTGTTGACTTGAATCTTTTACAGTTCAGCATATCAGTATGGCTTTATGTTTTATACCTCTTGTTTATACTTTTCTGCTGGATGGTTAAGACCAAGATAAAGCAAGACCTATATAACCAAAAGTGTGTGAAAAGTGTCAAATTACCACAGACTCAGTAGATATTCAAAAATAATGACTTTGGTTAAAGCTACTATACTGTGATTTGCTTGAACAGATTAATGCACATCCTGGTACTTGGTATATAGCTATTGCTTTGACAAATGACTTTCTCCCTGCCTATATATTAAACCTATCAGAAACAATTTGCTTTTAGCTAGCAAGTCCAACAATACAACTTCACTGTCCTACCTCAGGGTTATATTAACTCAACAGCTCTTGGACTACTAGTGGGCTTCAATACAAACTGAATGTTTGACCCTGAGACACCAGTTTACCTCATGAACTGAGTTGCCTATCATGAGCTGAGTATTATTTGATCCAATGAGTCATAAAGTTGAAGGTGCACAGCAATAGACCATCATTTAGTGGAAATATTACAAAGATGATTGAACCAGCACAGTCCAGAGAAAGCAAGTAAATTACATGAAGAAGTTTCCCAGATGCTCATAGCTCCTACTCTTGCTATATTGCTTTGTCTTTCCCAGGATGCACATGTGGTCCATGGATGTACCATATGATCATCTGTCACAGGAAGAACAGGCAGATGAAGAGTGGAAGCATGATTTATAGATTGTTCTCCACATCTTGCAAGCACCACTTACAAGTGGAGAGGTACAGGATGACAGCCCTATTCCATGATATCCCTAGATAACTGTGAAGGGAAATATTCCTAATAGGAAGATGGTTTGGCAGTACCTCCAGTGGCACATTTTGTGTGGAAGTAAAAATGCCACATATGTGACTGTATACTGATTCATGGGCTATAGCCAATGATCAGGAACCTTGAATGAACAGGACTGGAAAATTTGTGAAAAAAGTATTTGAGGAAGACTCATGTGAACAAATCTCTCTGTATAGGCAAATAGTATAAAATATGTGTATTCTATGTAAATACCCACCAAGATGCCACGCCAGCAGAAGTAGACTTTAACAATCAAGTAGATATGACGACCCATTGTTTGGAGGTGGTAAAACTCTTTATCCATCCCTGTGGATGGATGAACAGAGTAGATATGGCTATGATGGTAGCGATGAAGGTTATGCATTGTGCATCAAAATAGATTCCTTGTCACTGAGGATTGTCTGGCTACTGCTAAATGCCCTATATGTCAGCAGCAGAGACCAACACTGAGTCCCAGATATAGCACCATTTCCCAGGATGATAGTCCTCCGATCCTGGTGACAGGTTGATTATGTTGGACTGCTTTCATCATAGAAAGAGCAGTGCTTTGTGCTTATTTGCAAAACAATTATTCTGGATATGGATTTGCCTTCCTTTCATGTAATGCTTCTGCCCAGACCATGATCTATGGATTTACAGAATGCCTTATCCATCATCATGAAATTCCAGATAACATTGCCTTTTACCATGAAACACATTTTGTGGCCAAAGGGGTGAGGCAAGGGGCTCATGCTCATAGAATTCACCAGTCTCATCTCATTTCTTATCATCCAGAAGGAGCTAGATTGAAAGAAAGATGAAATGGTCTTTTGAAGACACACTTATAGTGCCACTTAGGAGAAAATAGCTCGTAGAGCTGGGGCAGTGGCCTTCAAAAAGCTTTATATACTTTGAATCATCATGCACTGTATGGTATCGTGTTTCTCACAGCCAGAATTCATAAGTCCAGGAATTCAGCTTAGAAGTTAGAACAATACTATTCACTATCACTCCTAATGATTCACCAGCAAAAGTTTTGTTTCCTGTTCCTGAAACCTTATGCTCTGATGGCATAGAAGTCTTAGTTTCGGGAGAGAAGGTATGAGGAAGTACATTAATAATATAATTAAACTGGAAACTAAGACTTTCCCTTGGTCATTTTGGTCTCCTCATGCTTTGGAGACACAAGATAAAAAGTGACTCAAAATATTATCAGGGTGACTGACCCAGATTATCAAGAAAAAATGGACTTTTATTCCTCAGTGGAGGGAAAGAAGAATGTGCTTGGAGTGCAGGATCCCTTAAGGAGCCTCCTGTAATATCTTATCATGTCTTGTTATTAAGAACAATGTGAAACTACAGTTTCAAGTTTATCCTTATTTATAACTGAGTAGTACTCCAATGTATAAAAATGCCACATCATTTTTATAAATTTTTCAGTTAGTGGACACGCACACACACAATCACAAGGTCAGAGAGGATAGGTGATCCAAACTCACCTGAGATTCACAGACAGCACTATTTAAGGGGACATGGCAGAGTGAGTGCAGGAGAAGCTTATTTAAGACTTGATGTGATTCAGAAACTACCTGACAGACTTATGTGAAAGCAACGAGGCATAAAATTCAATATACCTCGGTTCAGGCAGATTGGAGAAAACTGTGGGTGATAAAGAAAAGCTGGGCTTTTATATGCTTGGAAAAGGGAGTCAAATGAGGAGATCTTGCAAGGTCTCTTGTCAGGAGCTCAGGCAAGGGACCTCCTGTGAGGAGGTCTGGGAAAATGCCAGTGGTCAGTGTTTGCAGAGCATGGGGTACAGATATAGGGATATTATTAGATGTGCTGGTGAGGGGAAGATTCTGTGCTCTGCCTTATTTCTTCTTTACAGCTCAGCCTTTGCACAATGATAGCACTTGTACTGGGGTTGTGGTTGTTGTTGAGAACAATGTGGCTGCTGAAAAACAAGTTGGGTGGTGGAAGGTCATGCCTGAGTAGAGCCTGATACTCATATCCTTGCCAGAGGGAGGGGATTTGGGAATGTCTGATGTTGCCTTCCCATGCCTCAAACATGCACAGTCCTGACCAGGGGTGATAAAGAGCAAAGATATTGCCATGTGTTTGTGAGAACTTGTAGCAATTGACTCACCTTTCCTGACTACCAAAGGATGGATCAGCCCACACAGGGGGTTGGCAACAACAGATAGGCCATAAATAGTTTCCCTGGGTGGGACACAGAAGTCTTCTTTTTCTCCTCCAATATCTGCTAGACCATCACTTTCCTTAAAGCCATGGGTCTGGGTCTACTGTGTCTAGGCCTCACTCTGTTGGGGACCCTGCACATCCAAGCCAAGTACATCCCTCCAACCTTGATCCCTGAACCACCTCTGAGCAAGATACCCCTGCACCCGGACTTCCAGGATGACCAGGTAAGGGTTCTGGATAGGCAGCTGGTGGGTATCTCTGTTGGACAAGGATAATGAAGTGAAGCTGAAACAGTAAAGAGACTCAAGGGGGAAGTTTAGGTGGAAGGAGGATTTGGGGTGACCAAGTCCCATGCATGCTAGGTGAGAGCATTTTTAGTGTCTACATAGACAAGAAAACCAAGGCTCAGGATGGCCCACCAGCCACTTGCCCAGGACCACTTCATTTCTGACAACTCAGGGCTGACTCCTTACTCAGGATACCTGGAGGATACAGTTCCTGACAGCCTTCCAGGAGCCCATTCTCAGGCCTTGCTGATCAGAGGGCTTCCAAAAATACCAAGAGGGGCAGCACAGGAAGAGTAGAAGTGAGACTGGCTTCAGGCTCTGGCTATCATCAATGTCTTACAGTTCCAGGGGAAGTGGTTCGGTATAGGCATTGCTGGGAATGCCATTTGGAAAGGACAAGGAAGCATTTATGAGTATTCCATGTACAGTGACACCTATGAGCTGGAAGATGACCAGAGCTACAATGTCACTACGATCATATACAGGTGAAGCAGCTACTTCTTGGGAGTATGAGAGCCAGAACCCATAAAAGAGTGGCCCAAACTGAGGGCTACTACTATTGATCTCTGTACTCTGCTCTAAATAATTTTTCTTCCTTCTTTTATTCATCTCTTCCTCTCTCTATTTCTCCTTTCTTGCTGCACTCTCTCTCTTCTTTCCTTTTTTACATCAACACTCATGTGGGGCTGAATGTTGACACAGTCAGTAGAAATCATGATAGAAAGTAGGGCTTCTCAAGGGAGGGGATGTATATTGACCCAGTCTGTGAGTTGCATAAGGTTCTCCAATTAGGGCTTGTAAAACAGTAAATTAAGGCAGACTCAGCTTTAGAGGCTGAGGTAGGAGGACCACAAGTTGGAACAGAGCCCAGGTAAACTAGTGAGTTCCTGTCTCAAAGTAAAAACTAAACCAAAAAAAAAAAAAAAAAAAAAAAAAAAGACATGGTGGAGAATTAAGTTAGTGCAGTGGTGTTTGTTCAGTGCACAGTAGCAATACCACCAGCACTATCACTATAAAAAGGAGTTTGTGGGAATATAGCAGGGTCTGGTGCACTCTCAATCAGAAAGCCTCAGCCCAGGAGACAGAAAAGTAGCCAGCTCCCAGCATGTCTACCCAAGCAAGGGCTGATGTGCTTCTAGGAGGGTATCCCTTGCCCAATCAATCTCAGGAAAAAAATCAAAATACACGGCAAGTAGATGAGCCAAGACTCCCCAATCCAAGTCCTCATCTACCCAATCTCTAATCTGCCAAGTTAGACTTCCCAGCCTTACCTTTATGGTTTTTAATCACCTTCCCTGGAGCAGCTGTACTTAGATGCTGGCTTTTGCAGGAATCACCACTGGGTGGATGGAAATGAGAGAATTTGAGGATTTTAGGTTATAAGGAAGGCAGGCCTAGGGGTGTTGACTTTAGGATACAGAGAGGGATGGACTCAGTGGAAAGGTCAGGTGGAGCCCAAGCGCTAGGGGCTGTGCTTGGCATGGAGCAGACTGGGTTCTCAGAAAAAGTTGCAAGAGAGATGGGAAAGGCGAGCAGGAGACAAAAGCAGAGGTCAGTGCCTGGGACCTGTGTGTGGGATAGTCTTCCCCAGTGAGTTAGCAGAAGAGAAATGAATGCTGCAGGGAGAGTGGAGTTGCTTCTGAGCAGTCTGAGCAAAGGTCAGAGAGGGAAGAGCTAACGCTATGGAATGGGCTGAATGAGGCACCTGCCATAGTGCTAGAGAGGCTGTCATGGGTGGTGCTGTAAGGGAGCTTTAAATTATTGAGTAGCCCTGCACTACTTTTGTTTACCCCAAGGTGCTACATCTGTGTCTGCTCCCTGCTCACCACACTGCCATCTCTCTTTCCCACAGGGATGATGAGTGCATACAACAGAACCTAAAATTTGTCCCATATATGAAGCCAGGCCAGTTCTCACTAGACAATGAGACACGTGAGTGTTGAATGAGTCTTTGGATTTGGAGTTGCTGTTCTGTGTGGCTAAAACCTCCGTTGGCTGATTATGGAAGAAGGGTATGGTCACATCCTTCTGGACAGGGGGGATGACCATTGCTATCCACACTACAGTTTCTGATGGATTAGACATCTACACCATAAGAGTGATAACTACTGACTACAATCAGTTCGCCATGATGTATGCTGTTGTAAAGTTTGAAAACATGGTGTACTTCCAGGCCAGACTCAATGGTAGGTGCTCACTCTAGTCTTCAGAGATCTAGCCTCTGGTCACCATTAAGTGAGAAAGCCCCTGTCTCCAATTCTCTACTTGAAGTGTCCCTCAGGGAAGAGGTCTTTCCAGTGTTCCCCCCCACCCCACCCTCAAAATGTGTCTGGACCTCATTGGTCATTAAACAATATTTATGGAATACTGTTGGGAGTAGTGGTTTCAAACTGTCATCCCAGCACTCGAGAAGGTAAGGCAGGAGGATTATGAAGGTAAGGCCATCCTGGAATATATAACAGTGTTCTTTATCAGTGTAAAAAATAATATAAAGTGTCTTTCTGTTGCCTCTCACTGGCTTTGATGAACACAGGGAGAACCAAGGAGTTGAACTCTCTGGTGAAGAAGTATTTCATCAAATTTTCCAAGTCTCTCGGCCTCAGTGATGACAACATCATCTTCTTTGAGCCCATTGGTAATTACCAGCTTCACAGAGGAGTAGGGAAGTGGAGGTGGAATCTGTCCAATATGATGCTTCCCCACACAAGGGAAGTTGAAGAATAAGGGATCAGTCCCCTGTTCTAGTCACTAGAGAGCTAGTGGCTACCAATCAGGTATCTGGAGTTCTCAGAAGCCCTGGATCCATGTTCTCCTATGAAACTTTAACCAAGGCCTACTTAATGACAATTTCAAGTCCAGGTCAAGGTTTTTCTGGTTTCCACATCCTGGGTCATTTCCTCTCCATGCCTTGGGTCATATTGTCCTGGGCCTTCTCTTCCTTACCTCAGGTCTTGCTGCACTAGGCCATCTCTTCCTTCCCTGGGGCTTGCTCATTCCTGACATAGAGATGCCCTTATTTTCAAGTGGCCTGGTCTAGGCTGAGGACTCCACCCAGGCCCAAAACTGTCCTCATTGCAGAGTGATCAATCTCAGAAGGGAAATAGGTCTGAGGCTGTGTGCCCAAGCAGATGAGGCAGACTTGGCCCAAGCCCACTGTGGGCAATGCAGGGGTCCTGGAAGCCATAGATCATACACACACACACACACACACACACACACACACACCTGACTGCTCTGTCTTTCTCCCCACAGAGAAGTGCATCTGATGACTGAAGAAGCAGTGAGTATGGCTTCACAGGGGCCTGCCTAAGTGGCCACACCTAAATGGGCTAGAGTCTCAGAGATGCCTTTATTTTTCCCACTGTCACCCCTGAATCCTAAGCATCTTTAATCTGAAGTTCCCCCCTCAGGTGCCTCCTGGACTGCACACAGCTTCTATGCAAGGTTCCATCTGGCTGCCCCACTGAACATCAGGCCAGAGAAAATCTAAAAATCTTCCTGTGCATGCTGCGTATCCTACATACACTGCAAAATCCACCCACTTACAAAATCCCTTTGTGCACTAAATAAAGTGATGCCATAGATTTCCAAGTGTAATCTTTCTCAGCCCTGGGCCATGGGGAAGGGAAGGAAAAGTGTGGGCTCACATGAACATTACTGCTAGAACTTTCTGCTTCATAATAGATCCTGATGTTAGGATACAAAGAGGAAGTATGGGGTACAGAGAACTCCATGTTTTCCTGCTACCATCACTGCCATCATACCAGAAGGATTCTGCATCCACTCCTGCTTCTTCTGGGCATTTCTAATCCCAGTTCAGGGCCCAGCTCCAAAACAGCCTTTAACCCTGCCACAGAGGGGTGCCTGGTCCAATAGCAGCACTGACAGGATAACAGCTGACAGCAGCACATGGCCACCTGCAGTGGGTCCCATATTAGTGGCTTTTTCAGGGCTGAGGAGTAGGAGGGAATG
Organism: Tympanoctomys barrerae; assembly: GCA_002564285.1. NCBI lineage: Eukaryota > Metazoa > Chordata > Mammalia > Rodentia > Octodontidae > Tympanoctomys > Tympanoctomys barrerae. Next base: position 2,111 of record NDGN011471301.1, on the reverse strand, counting down.
GAGGGGTCAGAAGGGGAATCCACTGCCAGCTCACCAGTCCCTTCTGAATGCAAGGAGATGATGACCAAGATAGGAAGGTGCATCGTGGTGAGGGCAGATATGCTGGCCTATTTCAGGTTGAGGCTAAGCAGGAGTGGGCCCTGACCATCTGCTAAGTCCTAATGTCCTGGTGGCCCTTTCATTTCCTATGCTGGTGTGGGACCATGTTCATGTTGATGCTATTCAGGGGGCTTTCTGGACCATGATGGCAGGACCACCCAAGTGTGCATTATAAAGCCAGGCGATGTGGAAGAAGACGCTTTCAGGAATCTGGTTTTCTGGGAGAAGACTCACATAGCTGAAACTGTGTCTGGTCTCTCACACCCCTTCTCCCACTTATCACATTGTCAACTTCTCAAAATGAGCAAGACACTCAGGCATTCCTCCTCCTTTCTTCCCCTTTATAGGTAGCACATAGTGGAATGTAGCTTTAAAATATCCAAGGCTTCCCACTCCACATACACACATCACCATTTTTATGGGACAGGCATATTCCTATGCAATGATAACTTAGCCCTTCTTGGCCCTATCCAGGTAACAGAAAAATCTGAATATCTCCACACATTAGATGGTGTCAGAAGTCTGGGTCAGAATTCAGTAAAAATAAGCTAGGTGACAGCTGTGCCCACCCCCAACAATGAATGTAGGTAGTGCCTGAACCAGAGAGATTTCAGTCAGAGAGGGGTGCTTGGAGATGGCTGGACCATGGTGTCGATCTGTTGAGATATTCGCTGACTTGCAGTCCTCAAGTTGACAGACACAAAAGCTTCTAGTTCCTGCTCATTCCCTCCCACTTGGTCTCTGCCTAGGGAGAAACAGGGTTTTACCCTGCCCAGCACTGTGATGCTTGGCATGCCTCACACTTGTGCATGTTCCCATGATTCCTTTGACAGTTTGTTTCTTCATTGATCCTGAACTAGTCTTGAAGGAATAACGAAACCAGCTCTAGTTCTGTGTGCTATGTACTACAGGATTGATAGTGAGATTTCAATCCCTGATGATACTTTGGTGCTGAAGCCTTCCTTGGAGAAGTCAGAGCTGGGCTTCTGAGCTCCATTCTGAGTGGTATCAGTTTCACACCTGCGGTTCTTGTGTTCAAAAGCCAGAAAATCTCAGGCTGTGGATGTGGGAAGGAATTGATCCAAACTTGCACCAGAGAAAATGAGGAGGAAGTGGCTCAAATGAAGACGTGCCAGTAGTGTGTAGAAGTAGTATGGAAGAGTGGACCTAGTGCTGGCAGATCTGGGCTGAACTTGTAGGATGGTCCCTTGAGGTTGCTGAAACACTGGGAATGCTAGGACACCTTTGAGCTTCTAGACCTGACCCCTATGAGTTCTTTCCAGCATGACCAACACTTTGCTTCAGAGCAGACCACACATGCAAGTGATTCTGAGAAAGAAGGGAAGGAAACACAAGATGATTTTCATTCTAAATGAAGGTCTAGGGCTTTGGCCTTAGAAACGCACACTTCTTTAAAGACTATATCTTGCCTTTTTGAGACTTGGATTCAGAGGCACCCATGCCAGACAGGGACCAATTGTTGGTGACTGATTTTGGCATTGTTCTTCTCAGATCCTTGCTACACTCTGTCCCTTTCCCCTCCTCAGCCTCTGTTATCTGATCCCCTCAGAATCTTCCAAACCATTCAATTATAGGAAAATTATTTTTATACACATTGTTGGCCTAAAACTACACTTCCCAAAGCATGAATCCCAAATCTGAACTTCACTGTGTGCTGGAATCAAGGTGTGGGCAGGATCTTGCTCTCTTCCAAATATCCAAAGATGGAGCTTTTCTCCTCCAGCTTACTGAGCTTGTGGTCCAATCAATTTCTGTGTCTTTACAAAGCTTTCTCTTTCGTGTTTAACTTCCTTCAGCATGGACAGGACACTGGAGATGACATTTTGGTTCTGACTGTATAATCCAGGTTAATCTATTCATATCAATTATTTAAATTCACTTAAAACAGAATGATCAATGACCCGGGGCCTGGCAGGATCCTGAACAGACCCAGAGCACAGGCCCACCAGTGAGTGAGAGGACTGGCCCCTGGGATCCTGAATAGACCCAGA
>NDGN011471293.1:0-16617 GCA_002564285.1 Tympanoctomys barrerae | reverse complement strand
TTGCTAAGCTTGTTCTAAGTAGGTGCTTTAGACCACTGAGCCATCTCACCAGCCCTGTCTCTTAATGATAGAAACTATTTTATTCTATTTTTAAAAATTCTTTGTCGTATAGGGTCTCACTACATAATTCAGACTCGTATTTATTTATTGTTGATACAGGTTCTCACTATGCAGTTTGGACTTGTAGTGACCCTCCTGTCTCAGCCTCCCCAGGGCAAGGATTACAGGTGTGTGCCACCACACCTGGTTTCAGGGCCAGCACTGAGCACCTAGAAACTTGGGGGTGGCATGGTAAGTGGTACCAGGGATTGAACTTGGGACCTTCCATTTGCCAAATAGGTGCTTAGACCACCGAGCTATCCCTCCAGCTCAACAGAAATTTTTTTTTTTTTTTTGCAGAACCGGGGATTGAACTCAGACCCTTGTGCTTGCCAGGGAAGCACTTATTCCACTGAGCCATCTCCCCAGCCCCTCAACAGAAATATTTTAATGAAGGTCAACAATGATTTTGTTCTCTTATAATGTTTGTCTACCCAACAATCTCTGCCATCTTCAACATCATGAAGACTTTTCCTTATACTTTCTTCTACAAATTTTACTAACTTCCCCCCTCTAATTTGAAATGGGGGTCTTGCTATGTTGTTCATGCTGGTCTTGAACTCATGAGCTCAAGCAATCCTTCCACTTCAGGGTCAGGACTAGGTGGGCCCCCTGGCAGGATTCACTCTGCCCTGCCTGATTTTAATTCTTTTTAGCACATGGTCTTTTTTGGTCAATGTTTTATGTCCTGGGAAGAATGTACATTGTACAGGTACTGGCTGTAGTTCCTACCAGTACAAATTAGGTCAAATATGTGAACAATGTCATTCATAGCTTTGATGTTTTTCTTACATTTGTTTGTTCAATCCATTACTTGAGGTAAGATTAGAATCTAAATATGGCTCTGAATTTGTTTATTCCTCAAAACCTTTAAATTGGTCCACTTTTGCTTCATATATTTTACAACATATTTTATTAGACAATACAAATTCAGGATTATCTTTCATTGACTTTTGCTTTTTTTTTGTATTTTAGGGAAGGGTCTACAGGGTGTTCAGGGTTTCACTACTAGATCAGACTCCTGGTGATCTACCTGTTTACAGCCTCCCAAGAGCTGGGATTACAGGCGTGGCACCATGCCCAGTCTCAATTGCTGTCTCAGCATGCCCCAGGGGTGGGGTCAGCACAGCAGGCCTGGTGATCGGGGATCAAACTCTTGGCCCCTGCGCCTCCTTGCAGGCGCTTTGACCTTTTTATTTAAAAAAACCTCCAGTCTTTCTCTTTCATAATACTTGTTATCTGAAGTTCTATCTTGTTTGACAATATAATCATGCCAATATTTTGGGTCTATGCCCATAACATTTATCTCTTTTCAACTGTAAAATTTCAACCTCTTCTAATCAGCTGTATTTCAAAACTTATTCCTAGGGATTTTGCAGGACTGCTCTAAACACCTGCTGAAGGATAAACTTATTCTAAAATGTGCCTTCTGACTAGAAGCCCACATCACGATGTTCACACAGTGTTTATTCTGGGGAGCGCAGCCTGTCTCTTTCCTATTCTTTTCAAGGAAGCTCTGGCACCTCCAAATACCACTGAACATGTTTTTGAGACTCTTGAGTAAAAAGTTAAGAGTCCTTTGCAAAAAGACATTTAGTGGTTGAGTCTTCCTGATCCTATGCACTTACTTGGCTCTACAAACAACAGGATGGACAGACTGGCCAAGACTTTGGAAGGACCTTCTAAGCCAAATTTAATAATCTCTCATAATCTTCCTGAACGCCAGCGCCTTGAGGGCTCACACAGCGCAGCACACTGCATCCTTGAACAGCATGCTTACGAAGTACCTACTTTTTCATTGTTATAATGAAATCCCTAACTTTATGGTTTAACTTCATGAAGAAAAGAGGTTTATTCTGCTCATAGTTCTGGGGATCAAGAGCCCATGCCTGAGGACGGCCTCCCTGCTAGCAATTCCCAGGGGGTACAGGGACGGTTCCTTCTGTTTGTTCCCTCTTAGAGAGCCACGAGGATTCAATACAGGGCTTAGTGGAGGCCTTATCTAGTGCTAGGCACCTCCGCAGAGCTCCACCTCTAACACTTGTGTTGAATTAGTCCCCATCTTTGCTGCGGGCTCACGGTGGGATTCCATTCCCTAGCAGTCTCACGCAGAACTCCATCCCAACCACGGGCTCTTGGGAAAGCTTCCTCTGATTGAGTTCAGCTCTCCCTTGTGATGCTGTTCCCACAGTCTTGCTAGGGCTGTTCTCTGGGGTGCGTGTGAACGGTGGACACGGCAAGCCGTCGCCCTTCTGCTGTTCTCTTCCCTGGGGAGAGGATCCTGTTCTCCTCCTTGCTCTATATATCACCCTGCGCCCTGGGTGCCCCTCCTTGTCCTTTCCAGTCCTCACCATCCATGTGCGGCCCTGACATTCTGGGTGCAGCATGGGCAGCCCAGTGCCCAGCAGGGCTATGGTGCCCCCTTTTCGGTCCTCCCCTCTATGAACTCACTCTGCCTTTCTGCTGCTAGGAACTCCCCAGTGTTACCCACGGTACTTCCGTTGCTGTGGCCTGTGAACCCAGTGACATTCTCAGTGCCCCCCACTCAGTCTCAGCTAAAACTTCTCTTGGTTCTTCCTCCCTCCACGTGAGATTCAGGTCAGACTTTGGTACCCGTGCTCTTTTCCACAAAGGGGCATCTGGTTTTGAATCCACCTACTGGACAATTTAAATGGGGATAATAATTTTTACACCATTTTCCTTAGAGGGTTGTTGGGAGCATGAAATAATGGCTATGAAAAGACTCCAAAGGACTGTGAGCTTGAGCCAGCCTGGGCAACACAGTAGAAGACAAGGGGGCGGGTGTAGCCCAGCGCGAGGATTCTATGTCTGACCCCCAGAACTGAAAAAAACAAAAGGAGAGTGCTCTGTAATCCATAAAGAATTCTGAACATATAAGATGTCACATTACTTATAGGACTAGGAATCTTTGTCTCAAGGTATTTGACCACTATAACACAGTGGTCCACAATGAATGGAAAGTGTGAACATCAATCCTTGTATTCTGAGACAAAGAGGGTGCCACACCCCCTCTTACTTCCTCTGACACCCTTGCTAGCTAGGAATTACTTCTATGCTCCCAGCCAGTGTGCCCCACCGCTGGGAAGACAGTCTCAGCCACACCAAGGAGCTTGGCCCTTGAACATGCGACTCCACACGGAAGGCTGGTACACTCTGATCTACAGTGTTCCTCAAAAACCTCATTTTGGGAAGTGACCAGGTCATGGGGACTTGCGGTGAGGAGGGGAGTCCTGGTAGGAGGTGGCCGAGGGGGTGTGGTGGTCCCCACCTGGTCCCCTCTTCTCTCTCACAGCAGCTCTCCTCTGCCAGGCCCTTCTGCCATGCCAATTTTCCTGGTGGAGCTGCCTGGCTGTGCGTGGACAGAGACCTTTTGAGCGTGAGCCAAAATAAACTTCTTCCCTGATTTGTGGGTGTCAGTATTGGACCTCCACAATGATGAAACAGACTAACACAAAGGCTGTTTCTGATGCTTCCCTGGCAGACTCCTGGAGGTCTCTAAGTTAGAGTCAACACAGCCCATCCCTTCCTGCATGGGAAAAACAGCTCTTCCTCAGTGTGTGGTTTCCTCTAATAGGAGGGCAGCAGTTCAGGCTGAGAACAGGTGCTTTTCAGTCACACTGTCTCCTCAGTGTGCCCTGAAGGAGACCAAGTGGCACGAAAGGAATGGAACACTTAGCACAACTGAAGGCAACACTCAGGGGACACCCACTACGATTCAGGAACTACCACTGGTAAAGGGCCTGTGTCAAAGGGTGATTACACTCCCCCATGGAACGTTCTGGAAGTCTGTGAGACATTTTTGTTATCACCAGTTGGGGCCAAGGATTTAATCTATCCTGCCCGGCAGTGTGAAGATTTGAAACCAGTAAATTAGAAGGACAGGGAAGCCGCTTCTAATAGGTTTCTAGAAAAACTTTCATGCCATGAAGGCCCACCAACAAGGGAAAGGGAGGCTTCTGGGGCCAAGAACTCAAGGCCAGACTACCTTATACGCGGTCCTGAATGGCGACATGCCTTTCAGCCACAGAGCATGAAAGCTAAATAGGGCTATTCTGGCCAAGGTAGAAAGCCCTTCTCTGGGCCACAGTAAAAGCAGAACCCAAGTTTCTGTTCTCTCGCTAGCTGCCAAGAGGCAGCCTCTTTAGCAGCTGCAGGCTGCCTGCTCCTCAGCTTAGCCAGAGTGTGCCAACAGATGCCCCTAGATAGGAAGGCTGAGGCCACAGACCTGTTAGCTTCACTGCTAAACATGCCTAATCAATCTCTAAGAAGCTGGAGGGGAGCTCTCCAAGATCACCACGGATGGGCAGGCATCCCACTTCTTTATATCCTAACTTCAGTCTGTCCCAACCAACTGCTCTGCCTTAGTGCTGGGTGTGACCTTCAAGACATGGTGGACAGGGGCGATTCCCTCTACGTGGGACTTCACAGGCACACTCATGAACCACCGCTTCGGACTTACCCAGGCGGGGCAGAGATGGGCCCAGCTTTCCAGTGACCTCCTAATTCTTCCAAAGTCAAGGGACTGAGTCACTAAAAATCTTAATAGCTACCTCATAGGTGAGTAAACTCAGGATTAAGACTGAAACATTTATGCACTCAGGCTTTCACAGCTTTTTCACATCAATTATTTAATTCTAATCTGATAACTGACAACATACAGCAGGCAATGTGTAGATCAGTCTCCAGGCGACGGATGGAGAAGCCACGTTCAGAAGACAGGGACTACTTAAGGCTTCACACCTTGCTTAAGAAACCAGAGTCAGAATGTGAACTCAGTTCTCAGATTCCAAATACTACTCCCCTCCCCCAGCTGGTGACGGGGGGGTCGGGCACAGGCCTGGAGTAGAATCTGTGTCCCCACACTCACCTGCTGATCCTGTAGCTTGACTCCAACGACTCTGAAGGCATTGCAGGCAGTGTTGTGGTAGATGTTGATCCGGCTGAATCCCTGCTGTCCAGGCTTGATTGGTACCCATTTCTTACTGGTGTCATCGTAGACCATCACGGAAGCCCGAGCTTGGCAAATACTCTGTTCACTGCAGAGCAAGAAACCCCCCCAGCCGGAGCATTAGTCTCAGCTAGAGTGGACGGCAGCTGGCTTTGCTCTTCCTGAAACCGAGAGCAGTGCCTACTTGACATGCAGAAGCGTTCTGCCAGCCAGGCTCCAGAGACCACAAGGCGTGGAAAGAAGTGTGGTGCCGAACTTGGAACAGCTGGGAAAGAGCTCCGGCTGCGCTTCCAGGGGAAAGGCCCCTGACCAAGAGAGGAATCGGTACAGCTTGCCAACTGCCTGCCACGCCCCAGGCACTGCACTAAATCCTGTAAATGCAGAGTGCTGCTTCAGAGCCTGTGGGCTCCGCACTTACACACAAGCCCAACCCTGAGTGTATCCCTGTCTCTGGTACATCAGGGTTTCTGAAATGAAGAGTGGGGTGCAGTTGTTAAAGGGAGCCCCTTCCAGCAGTGGCGAGAGGGGCTGTCAGCCACCTAAAGACAACAGCAAACTGGAAACAAAGCCCAAAAGCCAACCTTTAGAAACCACGACAGAGAAGCGAGGTGTGTCCTATGGACAAGCATAACCACGAAGCCAGGTAGTCAGGGCAAAGCCAAGTTAAGCTCACTTCACCATCTTTAAGAAACCAGAGAACCAACGTATTTGGAAAAGGTCCCTGTGGGTACTGGGTGACAGAAATCATGGTTGTCCCCATTCAATCTGACTTGCAGTCCTGAACTTGGCCAGTGTCGTGGGCTCCTAAGGATACCAGGGGCACTTCCTCACCGGCCAAGGCACAGATTACCACGGACCAACACCATGTCTGCATACAGGCTTCCTCCCATTTCATTTTAGACGAACTCCTATGCATGCTTCTTGATGGTTACGTGCCAGTGCCGGGTCGTGGGTCTGTTTTGAATATCTGGCCCCTGAACGCTCACTGTAGGCTCCCAGAACTCAAAAGAAGCCTCGATGACCTAGCCTTTCAAGGGTTCAATACAGCATATCTGATGACAGTACCGAGGCTTTCAATGACACGGAACAGAACTTGCTACTCTCCAAAGTGGTCCACTAGTGGTCAGCTGCTCCGTGTCATGTTCTCGCTGCTGTCCAGAGTTACTGGGCTGGGGGTGGTGGGGCAGCTGATGACAATCTACTGGACAACTGAAATGGGTGTCAGCTCTTCCCTAGATCAACCACACAGTCCCTTGGCCGTCCCAGGAAGCCCTTCTACTGAGCCCGTGCCTTGTCATGTTCACTTCTAGAGCCAGGTCCTAAAAGTGAGCATGGCATTTTAGCCTTAGTCTGGCAAACACAGATGCCGGTGAGGCCAAGCTATGTTTAGACAAGAACCAGAAGGGGGCCAGTTCTGGCTCAGGGGGCTCCTAGCTAGTCGGGAAGTCAGACAAAGCACTACAAAACTTATCCCCAAGAGGAGGGGAGAGGAGAGACCTTCTGAAGAAAATGCTGTGTGGGCTTAAGGACAAAGACTTTCAACCCCAGACCAAGGCAGGAAACGGATGTGGGTCTCAAGGGGAGGAGACAGCAGCTGGCAGAAGCAGGAAACACGAGGTGAGGTTCAAAGAGAGCTGCAGAGCCTGAGGGCGAAGTAAACTGGGGTAGCACGCGTGCCTTATGGTGGTGTCAGGACGAGACGCATAAATGCAGTACTTTGTACGGGCCCCACCCACTAGAGGCTTAAACACCGACTCTCTCTCACATGAAGTGACCTGTTCCAGTCTCACGAGGCCATTTGCTCTGCTCTCATCTGTCCACTCTGGCTGCTTCCTTTGGAAACGTCCCTGTGGGCTGCTCTTCTGACCACGGTCTTTCCTGGGCAAGGGAGGGAGGATGGGGGATGGGATGGGCATGCTACAGACGGTCTGGCTGGCTGGTGCCAGGAAACAAGGCCCCGGCACAGTGAGTGTGCTCCCTCCCGCACAGCGTGTACGTGTGTGCACGCATGCAGCCACCTGATCTGGAGGACGGTGCGGCCTCAGCTCTGTAACATAAGGGGAATGATCTGCGGAATGATCTTTGACATTAGCTCTAGATGGGATTACACAGGAAACACACAATCCAGCAATTTCCAACCATGCTGAGTACCCAGGTACCACTTAAGACCAGGAAAACATCCTCTCAATGAACAGCCTCAGGCAGAAGCCTTCAGGCGGGCGAGCCTGAAGCGCTCTCTAGATGGCCATCTTTATCTCTTGTTCTCTTATCCCAGAGGACAAGGTGGCAGTCACAAGGGCTGTGGAGTCCAGACTTTGTGGAGTGTCCCAGGTCCACTGAGGGCAGTGGGCCACCCCCAGGCCTCCTGGTGGGGAATCTTCATTCTGGCTCTCTGAGCCTCGTACGTTCCTCTGACTGCCAACACCTGTCACTTCTGGGGTGGGGGGTCACTGACTGCCGCTGAGAGCAAGCTGACACGCACGTCCTCTGAGCCCTCCTGCCTCGTACTTACCACTCTGACCTTCGGGCCACTGTTCTGAGGGACTGTTTATTTCCTTCATCAACAAGAACACAAATCCCATGGGATAGGTTGCTTTTATTTCTTTTATTCAAGTATAGTGCATTTCTGCAGCTCCAGTGTCTGGGACTCACTGATTTCCCAGAAAGAGCTGATAAGTGCTGTTTGTTTTTAAGTTTGAGTTTGCTGAGTGTTCTACTTCTTGTCCCTTGAAGACTTTTTTGGGGGAGTGGGGCTAGGGAAAAAGGACCATGACTCTTGTGAACTCTAAATACCTCTATTTCCCTTCTCTTTACCCACACTAATTTAAAGAACGAACCAAGAAATGTCTGAACCACAAATGACTGAGAAATGTATCTCTATGCTTACAGTACTTAAAAGAAACTCAACCATCTTTTGGTCCCAAGACACGGTCTCTGTCTCCAGGGGAAGACAGGCATGCACATGCACAGTCCACACTGCCATCAGGTCCTGCATCTGGAGGCATGAAGGTGCCACCTGTGCAGGGGACCCAGGGAGCCCCTGAGGGAGAAGCCAGTGAGGTGGAAGCGAGATTTGCCAAGAGGAGAGAAGGGAGCGAATCCCTTGGGGCTGGGAAGTATCAGGAGGTGTGGAGGCTGGGGTGTTGGAGTAGAGCCTCCTCAGTCACACCATGCCCACATCTTTCTCAACACGTACTCCAGGGGAATGAGGAAAGCTGTCTCATGCCACATTCCAATTTTGCAACTGAGAAATCTGGACTTACAGGCATGGGAGAAGCTAACAAGGCACCTGCAGGCAGCTGCTTTTAAATTCTTTAAAAAAATCTTTTATTTATTTAGTACAGGGTCTTGCTATGCACCTCAGACTCATAGTAATCCTCCTGTCTCAGCCTCCCCAGTGCTGGGATTACAGGCATGCACTACCATGCCTGGTTCCGGTGACTGACACAACATGTCTGGGGCTCCGGACGGGCACAACATGTGGTACCAGGGATTAAGCCGGGTCCTTGCACTTGCTAGGCAGGCACTTAGACCGCTGAATTATCTCCCCAGCCCAGCAGCTGCTTTTAGATGATGAGACAGGCATGGGAAGGGAAGCTACACCCCACCTCCACAGCTGATAGGGAGGTGCTGTGCCAGACAGCAGCCCTCCTTCTTTCTGTCCTGCAAGGGGTTTCTTCTGCTTTTTATTTATTTTTTTGTAGTGCTGGGGATTCAACCTATGGGTGCTCTGCCACTGAGGCATGTCCGTCCCTGTACCTTTTTATTTTTTAGTTTGAGGCAGGGCCTTTCTAAATTACCCAAGATGAGAGCAACTCAAATTTGCAATCCTTCTGCCTCTGCCTCTCCAATAGGTAGGATTGCAGGTGTTGGTCACTGTGCCTGGCCCTCTACTTAGCAGAGCAGGAAAACCCAACTCCAACCTTTTCTTGTTATTTTGAAGCTCTTTTTCTTCCAGATTTTGGTTTTATTTTGGAATGTAAAGACCTATAGAAATGTACAACATAAACCACTATCCCTTTCATCTAAATTTGCCTGGCTTAGCATCTTGTCACATGTGGGTTCTCTCTTTTTTCCTGAATTATGAGGGTAAGTTACAGGCATCATACTTCAGTCCTAGGCTCCTGGCCATACATTTCTTTAAAATAAGGGCATAGCTGGGGATGTGGTTAGTGGCAGAGCACCTGCTAATATGTGGAAAGCCCTGGGTTTGAGTTCTAGCAACACACACACACACACACACACACACACACACACACACAAAAGAAAAAATAAAACCCAAAACCGTCTCAAATAAGAAAATAATAAAAAGGCTGGGATGTAGATCCATATGAAAGATCAATTTGGGTTCAATTCCCTAGTACTGCCAATCTATATATCTTGATATATAATGTAAATATCATTATTACACCAAAGAAAATCAATAATTTCCAAATAAATCCATAGAGTCCACACTAACAGTCATTTCCCCCCAAAAATATTTTTGCTAGTTTTGGAGTGTCCACTCCTATATTGCACATGGATAAGAATAAGACTGTCTGCTTATTCTTTGGCTAGGATGCTAGGCTGTTTTTTTCTCTTCTGATAATGACTTTTTTGGGAAGATCTGAAGCCACTTGTCTGGTAGGCTGTCCCCACTCTGGGCTGATTCTGACTAAATTCAGGAAGAATCCTACACAGCCAACAGTGGGCAACACTTGTAACCTTAGGTGCCTTTGATGTGAGAGGCAAGGGCTAATCAAGGGAAGCTCATCAGATCTGCCACATAAAGGCAGATCTCTCCCTTGCTAGGTTAGAAATCACCCATAGGGTGCCTTTTTTCTTTGCTTTTGGTAGGAATTGGGGGTACAAGCCCTTTGCACTATGCTACCCCCCAGATCTTTTCAGGTTTTATCTTGAGGCAGGATCTCACCAAGCTTGGCTCATCCTGTGGTCTCCCTGCCTCAGGCTTCTGAGCTCTTGGCATTACAGGTATATAGCACTGAGCCAGCTCTCTAGAGCTCAAACATTTCTTTATAAATTCTGATGTGTGCCTGTGTCTGTGAGGGATCACTGGGGAGGTGGGTTAGGCTTCAGCACAGCCCTGGCCCAGCTGTGGAGAAGAGGCCTGGTTCAAGCCCTGTGCCGCACTCATCTCTTGAGGGTACATGACAGTGTGTGGATGAGTGCCCCTGACTCTCCGTGTGGCCACTTGGCTCCATTCAACCACCAGCAGGAACTGCGTAATGTTTACTCAGCATGAACATACACAGAAGGGAGAGGACTGTAATCTGGGACAGACTCCGTAAAATCAGAGATTCGTAGGCTCCTCTAACCTTGACTGCAATTTTAGGCAAGTTCTGTTGAGAAGCCACCACTAGGAAACCAATCCTGAGAGTTGAGACCTGGCTCCAGAGCCCAGCTCTGCCATACTGCTTCTGACCCTTGTTCTGGGGAAGAGCCTTACACTACCTCAGAGAGTGAATATGAGGGTTTCGCACAACACAGATGAGGTGGCTAGCATAACAGTTAACATGCAGCCCCCCAGGCTGGCAAGATAGCTCAGCAGACTAAGTGCCTACTTAGGCAAGCTGGGGTTCGATCCCCAGCACCACATGCCTTGCCACCCTGCCCCCAGGCCCACTGAGTTGGCCACTAGTCCTGATGTGGTGGCACATGCCTGTAATCCCAGCGCTCGGGAGGCTGAAAACAGGAGGGTCACGCGTCCGAGCTCTGTAGTGAGACCGTATTCCACATACATTAAACAATAACAACAAAACCCCAAAACACCTAGCACCGTCAGAAGAGTAGCTGCTTCCCTTTGCTCATCTGTGGGCTCAGTCACCAATTCCCAGTCTTCTGCCCAGCAGCCCGAAGAGCTCAACACTCTCATGAGAGGGGTACAGACCCTTGACAATGGCGTTGTCTGGACTGGCTGCTTATTGGGTCCTTTGGGATGCAGGAGCCTGAGGTTCCAAATGCTCTGCAAGAGACAGGGCTTCAGATCTCTAGGGAAATGTGATCTGGGAGAGTAGCCATGAGAACTCTGAGGGCCTCATGGGTCACAAACCTCTGGGGCAGAGACCTCCTGTTGTCTTCAAACACTGGCAGAGGCCCAGGCTTTGGCAAGAGGGCCTGTGGGTGATGGGGCTGGGTGAGGGCTTTACGACTTTGCACCTATTAGGCCAGTGGAAGCAGCGAGATGACTGTGTCCAGTCAGCCAGCTGCCCAACACACAGCCAGCCATGGGTACAACACTGGGAGGCTGTGACATGTATCTCTCTGGTCGCCTCTCTAACCCTGACACCAGAAGCTCCACTGAGAAGTGGCGATGGCAGCCCAGCATCCCCAGTACCACTGGGATCCAAATGAAAGTCTGCAAGCCAGTAAAGACATGCTTTTAGGCAACGTTTCAGACTTTGGGGCACACTAGGGAACCAAACAGATGAAAATGCTTGCTTTCTTGGAGCCAGACAACAAATAGCAAACATAATGACACAGTACTATGTAAAGAAGTTGTGTGACGCATTATGTGATGAGTGCTTTAGAAAGAAATACAAAGCATGATGAAGACCGGGTAGGGGCGGCCTGGGGCGAGGTGGCCTGGCTCACCCTGGAGGACACATACCCCATCCCTCTGCTGCTGTGCTTTCTCCGTCACACTGCAGTGTCACCGCACCTTGCTCTACCTCTTCTACCCAGGGTCCAGGCCCAGAGGTTTCCCCACCAGCTCTGTAGCTCTCTGTACCAGGCCTCGCTCAATGTGGCCAAAGGTATTGCCCCTAGTCACGGGCCTTGTGTTCCTCATGCCCACAGTGGCTCCACCCGGAGGCCCCAGGTCCTGCTGCCCATCTTTTCTGCATCTGCTGCCTCTCTCTAGCTGAGCCCTGTTCCGCTGCCACCCCTGGCCTGGGAGATGTGGAGCTTCCACGGGGTCTTGCTGCCTTCATTCCTGTCATTGCCAGCCCTGACCCACACAGCAGCCAGAGGGGCCCTCTGCAGGCTCCCCTAGAGGCCTCTCCCTCAGCTGAGAACCCCGCGTAGGCTCTGCAAGAACTCAGCTCCTCTACTCTGGCCCTCTTAGTGTGCTATCAGCTTCTTCTTTTCCTGACCCTGGAGCCGGCCAAGGTGCCCCATCTCAGGACACTCACTGCTGCCTGTGTTTTCATCTCTGGAGACTTACATGGCTGCTTCACGTCCCACCGGGGTTAACCATGGGCCTACCCAGGGGGCAGTCCAGGCGCTCCCTACACCATCGCTCTAGTGGCCTTCCTGCAGCTCTTGCTTAGTATTTCTTGAATATCTCCAAGAGGACAAGACTGCCCACCCAGCTTGTTCTGTCTGTCCAGCTCCCAGAGCACCCCTGCTTGGTCCCCCAAAATTTCTCTTGTTCTTCAAAGTTTGCCTGAGAGCTCACTTTTTCCTTGAGGTCTTTCCTGACAGCCCTAGCCTCTCCACTCTTGCTGTCCTTCCTGTCACCACTTCCGGTCTGCTGTGCTGCCTGCACACTGGGCGGCTCCTCACTGCTGTGTGTGCGTGACCCGAGGCCAGAGGACGGTTCTCCTGCCGTGCAAGAGAGAGAGGACAATGCTTTCACACTGCAGTGAGCAGCAGGGACGTAAGAAGGGCTGGCTCCAGATCTTCCACTCACCGAAAGCACATTCTTCAGACAACACCAACCATCATGGTGCTCCCCAGAAGTCCTATCTCCCAGGGCCACTCACCAGCATGGCTGGGGCAGTGCTGTCATGCAGGAGTCCCCTCCAGGGCTATGTAGGCTATTAAGGAAGACAGTGGACTTTCAGGCCTGGCCCTGAGAAACTGCTACCTTCCCAGTTTAGTCCATTCTACTTTCTGCTGCCATTCAGTGTCCCGTGCTGCGCACCAGCTTCCCCTACCTCTACAAAGAGGACTTGTGAACCCCTGCACACCCCTAGGTGCTTACTTGTCCTCATGTGATGCCTGGAAAGGCAGCAAGTCCCTCGGTGACTTTGCTTAACCTGCTCTTGTCAATTAACCCTCAAGACTTACTCCAGGAGCCTGCGGAGGGGAAGGAGCTCCTGCCTGCTTACACCTGCCTCCTCTGGCGTATCCCGCCCCAATCTACTGTTGCTAGTGTCCAGCGTGCTTTGCAGGCGCAGACCTTGCAGATCTCTAAATCTTAAAAGCCCTTTAAATAAAATGCTGCTTCTAACTCTTACTTCTCAGTATCTCCTGCCGTCAGTGACTGACAGCAGAGCAAGCTGCCTAAGCTTCTCAGGACGCCGTTCAGAACTGAAAACTTACTTTGGCATGGGAAGCATTCTGCTTTCTACAGTCCCACCTGTCCATTTTCCTTTCAGGAAAACAATCAGATGACAGAAAACTGGCCGCAAAAGAACAGGAATAAAGCCACCAAATATGATGGCACGAGTGGCGCATCTCCCGGCCTGGCTGGCCTCTGCACGCTGGAGGCACTTGGGACAGGTCCCACCTGCTGGCCCATCATGGGCTCACTCACTGCTAAGTGTGTCCAGGAGCCCCACGGGGGCATCCTGGGAGAAGCAAGGCGGGGGGGGGTGCCACCTTGGGGAGCAAGGGGGAGCTCCAGCTGCAGTCCTTCCCCACTGCCCTGCTGCCCTGCAGGCCCCACAGTGCTTCAGAGCTCATCACCCTCAGACATGGCAGCACCTCCCTCGCCTGTCCAAGAGGGCAACAGACTTGAGGAAGAGCACTGGTGAAGCAAGTTTGGAAGACATCAATTTTAAGGTGAGGGATTCATATTTTTGTGCCTATACTTTACTAGGCACAAAAGTATAAGGTATTAAATCAAATCCAAGGTGCAATTCCCTGGGAAGAAAACTCTGTGCTATCGCCTACAACCTCTGTGGAGTAACAGGGCAGGGGACAGCCGTGTTCACTGTGGTCCTGGCCTGATAAGAGAAGGTACGACAAGCATGCTTAGCTGTGGCTGAGCCAGGCTGCAGACCAAGTGGTCTGAGGGTCCTAGTGAGTGCTACCCTAGTTCAAGTTTTCACTGTAAAAGGTGTCTTGGTCTCTGTTTGCCAAGCTTGGGTCATCCCAGGGTGGAGAGCCAGGACCCCAGGCCACCACCGAGTCAGGCATCAGTCACTGAGTGCTCAGCACTCCTCCCTGTGCTCCAAAGCAGGCAGCTGAGGAGCCGCTCCAGGTTGCTGACATCAAGAGATAGGAGTTTGGGAAGGGAAAGGCTGGCAGGCGAGGAGGGAAGCCACTAGCTTTTCATGTGACCATGGGCAAGTCCCTTGCACTTAGGTCTTGGATTTTCTGACCGTTGATTGGTATAACAAGGGTACCTGGTGATTTCTCCACGGTCTTCATTAGTAAGATGTTCCCTTTTGACAGCCCTCTGTCCCCTTGGGGTCCCAGTACTCACCACATGGCCATGGCTGGGAGGCTGCAGCACAGAGAACCTCAAGAGAGGAGACCTATGTTCCCCCAGGGCGACGTGGGTCAGAGGACTAGATTCCCTCAGCACAGTGACTTGATTTTTAAGACTCTACTTAAAACCAAACAGGAAAAGGAAGCTGAAGTAGAGACAAAGGGGAAACAAACCCCCGTTAAAAACTGAAACCTAGGTAGAAAATAGAGAAACAAGAAGCGAGCGGGGCAGGGTCCCACTAGTGTGGGCGGCTGTAAGTGGTGGCAAAGAGGTGGTGCAGGCCCAAAGCCCCAAAGCTGCAACCTCAACCCTGCAAGCTTCCTGTGAGGGCAGACAGCGAGGCCAGGGCTCAGGACTGCACCCTGTGTGGTGCTGGCTCCTGAGACCAGTGGTGTAGGCTCCTCAAGGTCAGAGCCACCTAGAGCCCTGGCCTGGGCTTTCCATGTGCTGCTGCTGGAACCTGGCTGGTCCCCACAGAGTCGGACTGCTGGTTTCATACTGTACTCTGGAGTCAAATTTGCATTTCTACTTGGGGCTAAAATCAAGAGGTTGGAGGTGCTATGCTTTCCTGTGAGCTCTAAACGGGCCCCCCGCCTCTCTTAACCTCAACACCTGACCTGCACTCTTTGGCCCACGGCCCCTGCCCCGTCTTCAGTGTGCAGAGCATCACCTGGACTGCCCTTCAACAGGGGCATCTCCTCAGGTCACAGGTAGGGCAGGCTCTCCACTTTTTAAGGACTTTTGGGCTTAGAAGGGGCCCACCCAGGATAACTGCCTGGTTTCAGGTTGCCTTTGGCCACCAGAGGCAAAGCCCATGGGGTCCAGGGACTATGACTGGTGCTGGCTTCACTCTGACTCCTGCAAGTCCTCTCTGAACACTACTCCCCAAAGAGTGTAGCTTGTAGACAAGATGTGATTGAGTCTTGCATTTTCTCTTAGGCTGATAACCTCTATATTTTTAGTTGGGAGTATTTAGTTTATTTATATTTAACTTACTGATTTACTTCTACCATTTTGGTATTTTGTCTATCTCATGTTTTTAGTTCTACTGCTCCCTCCTTCCACAATTCTTTCAGTAAATTAAATGCTTTTGAGAATTCCATTTCTCTATTGATGATATAGCTATAGGACTTTGTTTTTTGGAGGTCTCTCTAGGGTTTACAAGGTCTATCTTTAAGCGTTCTTTTCCCGTGCTGGGAAGCTGAAGCCAGGGAGCTGAGCCCGCGTTGCTCCTGCGGGGTGAGCACTCTAGCCCTAGGCTATGTCTCCAGCCCCTACACCCTTAATTTTATACAATATACTTAGAGTAGTATTGTACCACTTCTTGTAAAATGTAAGAACTTCCTAACTGCAATTTTTTTCTCCACTCCCACGCTTTACAATGAAGCCATCCTCTGCTCTACATATGAATAACATAGTGCTATACATTTTGAATTCAGATGGCCATATATAAAATTTATGTGGCTGTTAGCTGTTGTACAGGTATAGTTAAACTATGTATAATAGGAATACACAAATACACAAACATTTATCTTAGCTATTTGTTATGGTTTCTGTCTAGTCGTCCCTCTAAAGCCTCACGCAGTCATGGGGCGGCTTCTGGAGTTTGTGATTGATTCTTGATCCAATGCTGGGACTGCAGGCGTGAGTGCTACACCCAGTCTCTGGGTGAGTGATTCGCATCACAGTGCAAGGAGGGGAGAGAGGCTAGATGCCTGAGCTGCAGCACTCTCTTGCACTCTGTCGCTGCCTCGAATGGCTGCTCTGGGCTACTTTGTGGCACTCTGCCTTGGAGCTAGCTGAAACCTCAAGTGTGAGCTAAATAAACCTTTCCTTCCTCAATTTTGGATGTCAGGTATTTGTCCCAGCAATGAGAGATGAGTAACTGAGACCCTATTTCTTTATACTACGAAAACAGGCCTTTGTATTTACCCATCTATTTCCATTTTCTGGTAACTTTTATCCCTTCCTCATCGTTATAGTTTCCTGGTACATTTTTCTTTTCTTTAACCTGAAGAACTTTCTTCAGCATTTCTTATTCAGCAGGTATCCTGGCAATAATTATCTTAGTTTTACCTGAAAACTATCTTTATTTTGACTTTATGCTTTTTTTTAAAAAACTTTTTTTTTTTTTACATTTATTTATTGTCTGTGTGTGTGTGTGTGTGTG
>NDGN011471272.1:0-17383 GCA_002564285.1 Tympanoctomys barrerae | reverse complement strand
ATATATATATAATCAGTTATCTCACATCTGGACCTGAAGGCATTTCCTCCATCCTTTCTCATGTCTCATGGGACATGTTTTTTTCCCAGGGTTAGGGATCAAACCCAGGTCCTGTGCATGCTAGGTAAGCTGTCTGCCATTGAGCTACATCTCTAGGCCAGGACTCCCGAACTCTGCTTAGAAACTCCTGCCAGATTGTAAATTCCTTGAAAACGAGGACTTTTATTTACACCCTGTTTGGAGCTCAGAGAGCTAGGAAATTGATCAAATATGTGTAGGTGGGACTGGGCCTCAGTGCCTAAAGCAAGCAAGCTACCTCAGTCCTGGGATAAACATCCTGTCTGGCTAAGGTCAGCTATTAGTCACTAGGCACCTTTGTGTCACATGTTACTAACTTTGCAAAAATATAAATAAAAGACCATTTTGTTGTGCATTGCATTAGTCTTGCCCATCAGGCAGAACGGTAACCACCTAGCCCAGCTTTTGTCTTCTTGTCTATCTTTCTCATTCCTGCTGCTGTTTCTCCCCAGGTAGCAACGACTGCATTGAGACCAATGAATCCCTACAATACCCTCTACAAAGAATAGACACACCAGTATTTTAAAACTAATTGTTGAATAAATGAATAATGATATTAGAAAGATGAGCAGTAGACATTCTGGACTAGGCTAAAAAGGTGAACTTGGACCCAAATGTTGAAGGGAGTGGGAGTTTGATATGTATTTAAGCCAGAATTGGCAAGTGTTCACTGAAAAAGACTAGGGAATAAACATTTGAGGCTTTGTGGGCCAAACTCTCTCGGTCCCAGCCAATCACCTCTGCCCCTGCAGTGTGAACAGTCACAGATAATAAGCAAATGATGGAGCTGGCTGTGTTCCAATACAACTCTATTCATGGATACTGAATCCTGAATTTCATGTAATTTTCCAGGGTCAAAAAATATTATTCTTCTAAATTTTTTCTTCAGCCATCCAAAACTTTAAAGCTGTCATTAGCTCACAGGCAGCAGAAAAATAGGATGGGTAGATTTTGTTGTCAGGCCAGAGTTTTCTAACCCCTTATTTAGGACAATAATTAAAATGTTGCAATTAAAGAAGATTCACATCAAAGTTTTCATGTTGGTCAAAAGGACAGTGATTGAATAAATTATAGTACAATTAGTTGAGAAATTCTTTACAGCCAATTAAAATAGTATAAAGATTATATAGCAACACAGAAAACGCTATGATAAATTGCAAGTTGAAAAAGCAAACTCCAAAATTATGTCTACTCTGATTCTAACTATGTTGAATGAATCTTGAATAAACTCAACGCAAATTATGTATGCACAAGGATTGAAAGGAAAATGAAAGCTGTTTGATTTGTATGAAGTTGGGACTGTGGGTAATTTGTTTTTACTTAACTGTGAATATCAAGCTTCCTTCTAATTCTCAGATTCTATGCTGCCATTACCCCAGACATTCAGCTCAGACTATTCATTAAGTGAGCCCCCTGCACAGCAAAGAAAGAAGAGGACGTAATTTGGGTTGATCAGATAGAGGTCAGGAGAATTTTAAGAAGTGTTTCAGTTAATCACTGCTCTAGGACAAAGAATCCTACACTTAGTGTCCTGAAACATCACCATTTCATGGATTCTGCTTATGGATTCTGTGGGTCAGAAATTCAGTCAGAGCCCAGGAGCAATGGCATGTCCATACTCTGCGGTGTTCAGGAAAGCCTGAATGACTGTGGGTGACTTGCATGGCTGGGCGCTGGATCTTCTAACATGGCTTCGTCACTTCTATGAGCATTTGGGCAGTAATATCTTTCCTCAGCAGTCATAAAGCACAACAAACTGGGTGGTTTAAAACAACAGAGGCTTAACCGACTTACAGTTCCTGAGGCTGCAGGTCTGAGATCCAGATGTTGGCAGGGGTGGAAGGGGGCATCTGTTCCACGCCTCCTTCCTGTCTCCTGGAGATTCCCTGGCCATCTTTGACATTCCTTGGCTTGCAGAAGCACAGCCAGATCTGCCTTCCTCTCCACATATTGTTCTCTCTGTGTGTCTGTTTCTATCCAAGTTTCCCCCTTTAAAGGAGGGCAGTCATGTTGGGTTGGGGCATCTCTAATGACTTCCTCTTCCTTTGACTTGCTGCAAAGACCCTGTATTTACAGAAGCTCATGTTCACAGGTATGAGGATTAGGACTTCAGCATCTTGGGCTCATGCAGTTCAACCACAGCAGCTGGCATTCAGCTCAAGCCCTCTTCAGCCAAGGGAGGAAGAGCACTTCCTGGGACTGCCTGCTCCAGTGCCTGCCCTGGCCACTGAGGCTGGCATGCAGCTGGGTTGTGCAGGGGGAGCGGCCCCCGAGCAGGCACTGCAAGTGAACTAGGCAGAAGCTTCATGGATCTTGATGTACCAGCTTTGGAAGTCATGCTCAGTGGGTAGACACCGTCATGAGGAGCCCGGATTTGAGATGAAGAACACAGACCTCTCCTCTGCCTGGGAGGAACATCAGAGGATTTGAAAGCCATTTAAAAACTAGACTTCAGTTTTTGTAGCAGTTTTAGATTGACACCAAGAATTGGGAGGCAGGTACAGAGATGTCCGCATCCTCCCATTCCCACACTTGAACAGCCTCTTCTATTGTCAATATCCCCTGCCAGAAATGCCACAGTTGTTACATCTGATAGTGACACTTTCTCCCCTAACGTTCATAGGTGATGTTAGGGCTACTTTTTTTTTTTTNNNNTTTTGAAGTGTTTGTGATTCAGCCCAGGGCCTTGTGCACACTGGGCCAGTGCTCTTCCACTGAGCCATGCTCTCTGCAACAGCGCTCACTCTTCATGCTGTATACCCTGCATTTGAGCTAATGCATAATGACATGTATTCACCATTGTAATAACACACAGAGTTGATGCACTGCCTATATGTAGTCATTCTTGAAATCTATCACAAGTACAGGTTTTAAGCCCAGGATTGAAGGACCCACTAAGAATCTACAGTTGGCTTCTGAAGCATCTGCAAAACCACAGAAGCTCTTCAACATGCTGTCTGAGCCCACGTCCTTTTGCTGCGGGATTGGTCCTCTGCCTCTATTCGATGCTTTCAAAGGTCTGTGAGCTACAAAGGACTTGGAAGTACTGGAATATTGGGTCCATCTGCTGCTTCCCAACAGAATAGGGTCTGATTACCTTTTTCTAACTCAGAGAAAATGTTTCCTGTCTCTAGCTTGTCACAAGAGGCGGCCTTTCTCCTTCCCCGAGGCAGGTTCTGCCATCTGTCACATGGTGTTGGTTTGTGACCCCAGTGTCCTTGAAGCCAGTTAAGGGCCTTAGAGTGGTTCCAGAATGCTCTAGCTCCTCAGAGGACAGGATGGAATTGAAAGGCTGCCCGACTCAGACTCCTCCGACTCGAGAGTTCTGTGGTGCTCTGCCCTCATCCCACGGCAGGACCAGAGAGCCAGAGTTCCGCAGCTGCCACCCCTTCTCTTTTCCTTCGTGCTTCATGCTTTTCTGCCCACCTGTCTCTCCCCATGAGCTAACAAACTCCCCTGACAGCATGCATCTGGCTTATTCCTCTTTGTATTAAAAAATATCTAGTGCCGTGGTTTACGTGGTAATACTCAGAGTGGTTGATGCATTAAAAATATCACAGCTGAAGTGCAGAAAGTTAGCATCGATCTTTGAGGACTGTGGGTCCAGCTTCCATCACCAGGGTGCTGGTTATTCATACAGCTAGAAACTGGGTCTCAAGGGCTCACTGTGTCAGGAGTGGTAGCCATTGGGAGAAGGTGCCAGATAGAAGCAGGAACCATAATAGGCCAAGCTATAAATGAGACTTGAGAGGTGGCGGATTTGGGGAGTGGAAGCTAGGTTCTAATCTTATTCCTTCACAGATAATCTGTAGGACATTGTCCAAAGCACATCTGCAGGGCCTAGTGAAAGCTGAGAGTGACTTGTGGCTTCCTGGGTGTTAGTGGGGAGTGAGGCAGCTGGCATACCGGGCAAATGTCAGGCCTTGGAACCAGACTACCTGGGTTGGTGTCCAGCTCAGCCTCCAACTGCCTACACGACCTGGAGCATTAATAAGCTTCCCAATAAGCCTCAGCTGCCTCTTCTGTAAAGTACCTACTTCACGAGGTCACTGTGTCCCCTGCCTGCTCCCGTGTGGTCTGCCAGGCACGGATGGGTGTGCTTCCTGGGCACTTATTCTTTTAGTCCCCATAACCCTGTGTACGAGGTCAAGCATACGAAAGGAACAACTTGCCCCCAGCCGCCTCACTCTCAAGGGGACAGCTGAGATTTGAATCAGCAGTTTGCCTCTGGGAATCTGCATCCTTGACCGCTGCATTCCCACACAGTGACAAGATCTCTCGTATTGCT
This sequence comes from Tympanoctomys barrerae, assembly GCA_002564285.1. Classification (NCBI taxonomy): domain Eukaryota; kingdom Metazoa; phylum Chordata; class Mammalia; order Rodentia; family Octodontidae; genus Tympanoctomys; species Tympanoctomys barrerae. Next base: position 13,017 of record NDGN011471272.1, on the reverse strand, counting down.
CAGCAGATGGCTAGAGGTCAGTGAATGAATATTAATTCATTGTCCCTGATGAAACAGACTTAGGGGACCAGCACTGCTCCTCGCTTTTAGAGTCCATGTTGCTGGGTGTTTCCTAGCTTGCCTAGTGCTTTGGTCAGAAATACAGCTCACTTATTGAATCCAGGGGTTTCATGCTGAGCTACATCTGGCCCATTTAAAATTATTTTTTAAATATTGAGAATCTCATCAAGTTGCTCAGGCTAGGCTTCAACTGTCAGCCCTCTTGCCTTAGTCTCCCAGGGTGATGGAATTATAAACACACACTGCCAGGCCTCACTGAAAATACAGAGTTCATTAATTTTTCCAAGAACTACAGAATGCCCACCGCTCTCTTATAGGCTAATTTGGAAAATTCTGGAAGGGCAGTAATGAGGTGCAGGGGCAGAAATAAAAACTGATCCACTCCCAGTTTCTGTTCTTATACCAGGAAGAAATTTACCCTTCATGCAGTATACACACCTCACACAAATTCATAAGACCAAATTCTATTTTCTCTGTGCTTAGGCTACTGCTGCCTCGTATGAATGTGGGACTGCTATTGTCCTGTTCTCACATGTGCATGGAGGTTGATACTCTCTGCCTCACACTTCAGCTGCTACTGGCAAGGAACAGGGCTGTGTGTCTTCTTGTTCATGGCACAGTGGCAAACATTAGGTCGCAAAACATCTCTTTGTTGCCTCTGCAGTTGTTGATCCTGTTGGAGTCCAAGTCCATCTGTGAATGTTTGCCACCTTGATTTTTTTTCCAGTATCAGGGATTGAACTCAGGACCCTGTGCTTGCCAGGCAAGTGCTTATTCCACTGAGCTATCTCCCTGGCCCCACCACCTTGAGTTTTGACTGTTGCAAGAATCATAGATCATGCTACTCTGAGTCTTCTCTCCTCTATTTCTATCAAGTGGTGACCAGGGCCTATGTGCTGCAGATGGTGGGTTCAGATTTGAGTTCTAACCCTTCCCAACTGTGTTCCCAATTTTTCAGCTTCTAGGAGCTGCTCGCACTCCTGTGCTTGTGGCCCCATCTTCCATCTTCAAAGCTAGCAGTGTGGCATCATCATGGCTACTTTTGAGGCTCTGAGTCTCCTACCTCTGTGGCCTACCTGGATCATCCAGGGTACTCCTCCATCTCAAGAGTCCCGTGTCATTATAGCCACAGAGTGTCTTTACAATAGCTGCAACTTGTAGGAGTGAGGGCATGGACATCTTTCAAGGGCCGTTTTTCTTTCTCTTATAGTTAGATCAACCTCAGTGAGAAGTGATGCTTGAGAAAGGCAAGGAGGTGCTAGGCAGCTAACTTGGGCAGAGTAAACCATGCCATTAAGGGAAAGATCTTCCTAGTGTGATTGAGGAGCAGCACGGGCTGATCAGCTGCAAGCAGTGGGTGAGGGGAGGGGAGCAGGCGACTGCATGCGAGGTTAAGTATGGTCCAGTTGTGTAGGGCTTGTAGGTCACTGTGAGGGTTTTTATGTCCACCTACCACATTTGTTATTTCTCCTACGATGTCTTACAACCCAGACCTCTTCAATTTACCCATGTTGAAGAAGGCCCGAGGCCCTGACTAATTTATCCCAAATAGCCCAGACATTAAGGAATTTAAGCCTGGTGTTTTCATCAGTTATCTAATGAAACAAATCACCAGAGATAATCAACTTTAAAAGCTCATGGTTTCAGAAGTTCAGGCCATGACCACTTGGCTGAGTTGCCTTGTGCCTGTGCTGAGCCACAGCCTCCTGGGGAGGAAGGCCTCGCAGGGGAAACCTTTTAAGCCATAGAGGCCAGGAGCAAGAGGGAGAGAGGGGTCAGGATTTCAGTCCCTTAGATCAAGGGCACACCCTCCATGACCTAACTAGGCCCTACCTCCTAAAGGTTCCGCCACTACCCCATAGTGCCACAGGCTAGGGACCAAGCCTTTAGCACATGGGCCTTGGGAGGGACATTTGGGGCCAAACAGTTGGCCCTGTAGCAAACTGTAGGGCCAACTGTAGGCTTTCAAATCCAAAGTCTTTGGACTCCAAACCTGCCCTTCTGAGAGGCTGCTTCTCTGGCCAACGTCCTGTCCTCATTGAAGCCTTCTTCACCTGCCCAGCTCTGGGTGGGTCTTTCCTGTGTGTGGTTCCACAATGTCCCACACTTATTCCCCAGAGACCCCTTTTTGCACTGTGAAAAATTGCTTCACTTGGGGTCTGTATCTTGCCCTGACAATCAGGACCATTGCTATTTGTCAATGTACTGTGAGAGCAAAGGGCACAGAGGTACTCAATGACAGAATGAAATTAGCAGTAGAAGATAAACTCACTCAGCAAGTTAATAGGTCCCAGAAAAAGCAAACAGCATATATAAATAAAAAAGGACACACACACACACACACACACACACACACTGCATGCGCAAGCTTTCCTATTACAGAAAGTAGAGGGAGGGTGTCTTTCTGAACCATCTTGTCCCTTCCTAGCAGCAGGAAGCATCCCTCTTGACCATGAGGATCATTCACTGTGCAGGACAGAATATACCTAAAATGAAGAGAATAACGAAACATCAGGATCCGTTGCTTCCGTGTTTGCCTCCTCCAGGAGCAATATCCAAACCAAAGCCCAGGACACCACGAAGAAGCACCAGGCAGCAGCTCTGCACAGGGGATGGACCACCCCACAGAGATGTCTCAGGACGCTAGCTCTGGGCACCCTGTGATCCTCTTGTCTGCACTCTGCTTGTTGTGTTGTTGGTACAGGGCTGTTTTCATGGCAAGAGGAGTAAGAATGCTGTGAATACCGTTGCTGTTATCTTCTGAAGCCTGTTAGAATCCTGTTTCTTCCTCCAGGCACATTCAGAACCTGATTCCATGAGTATGCCTTGAGATTATTAAGAAACTTCTGAGAAAACCCTGGTACAGAGGGACTGCCACAATAGCACGCAGCTGTATGGGGCTGCAGGAATCCTGCTCGGTGCGAAATCTTGTAGTATGGGGTGACAGTTCCAGAGGAGTACAGAAAGCATGGTACTAAGGAAGCGCTAGGGTCATATCTTTGCTGGTGCAATGCAGGTTTCGACGTGGAAACCTGTGGTTGATGGGGATCAGGGACTGTAGGACTGGCCTGCAGGTCTCCATCAACAGCAAGCTTGTGGATATTAAATGAGAAGAATGGAGGTGGAGAAAGAAGAGAGGCCAAGTAAACTGACAAAAGAGAGTGAGGAATAAAGGAGAATGAGGTTCAAGAGCAAGAGAAGACCAAATAGCAGGAGGACAGGTTCGTTCTTCCATGTACACTTATTATTATTTCTCCCTAATTAATTTTTATGTCAATATATGTGCTTGTAAGAAGCAATTTAGAAGTTGGGGGATTATCTTGCAACAAGATCGTAATCTGACTCATACTGTAAAATGTGTATTTCTTTTGTAGACACCAGACAGGCTGAAATCTTAGTTTGTTTTTTAAAAAATATTATTTAGTATAGGGTCTACAGGGTCTCACTATACAGATGGCATTTGTAGTGATCCTTCCTGGTTCTCAGCCTCCCAAGCACTGGGATTACAGGTGTACACCACCACACCCACTCTCAATCGCCATCTCAGGGCTCCCCGGGGGGGTCCAGCACGGCACTCCTGGGAATAGAACCCCCGTAACTGTGTCTATCTAAGCAAGTGCTTTAATTGCTGAGCTATCTGGCTGGCCTGAAATCTTGGTTTTTACTACATGAAGATACAGTTGTTTGGCTAGAGAAAGAAAACCTTTTTTGCCACAGTAGCAATATTCGCCCTGTGCCTGGCCACTGTGTCAGTGCTCGGGGATGTGTAGCGCTGCCAGGAAGATCTGGCACTTGCTTTGCTGTTCATCACCTGCTGGGAGTGGGCATATCAAATGAGCCCTTGAGAATTTTATGCAAAAGTGTGATATGTTTATAGTTATGTTTTGCTAAACTTAGTTGGACTCGAACTAGATGGCATTTAGGGACTAAACTGGCAGACTTGAGTATGGACCAAAGAATGGAGCAGGCCTGTCACTCCCATCTTAGACTTTACAAAGTGGATATGGGGATACATTGTACAGAAATAAAGGTCATCAGAAGAGGAACGGGGACTGGGGAGATAGCTCAGCAAACTAAGCACTTGCTTAGGCAAGTGCAGGGACCAGGGTTCAATCCCCGGCACCACAGGCCACACCTACCCTGCTCCTGGGTGTGCTGAGCTGGCCAACGAGGTTGGATGTGGTGGTGCATGATTGTAATCCCAGTGCAAGAGAGGCTGAAAACAGTAGGATCACTATGAGTCCAAGCTGAGTAGTGAGACCCTATACCAAATACATAAACTAAATGAATGAATGAATGAATGAATGAATGAATTTAAAACAGGAGATGAATGGTGTGTTGAGTACTCTTAGCTGTTATGAGGCATATCATACAATGGCTTAGTTATACCCTCTTCTGTGCTTCTCCTTGTCCATCCTAAATACCCTAGGACACCAATGCTGCATTCCCCACACTCTATTACACCTCAGAACCCAAACACAGGTTAGATCCCCCAGTCTGTGGCACTCATACATGTCTTGAATACAGCACTGAGTCTGATGGAAGAAAAGGGTAGAGTGCTCCAAGCACCACTCTGGGGATGCAGATCTAGCAGGGTTACCTGACTCTGGATCCAGCAATTTCAAGAAAAAGTTTAAAGGATTAAAAAAAAAAGAAGGACCTGAGGTAGAAGCCTTGGAAACATACTTCGAGAGAGGGTTGGGAATGCAAGCTAACCACGGGAGGAAGATGGCCAAAGGGTGGGTGGACAACCAGGGATCGTGCAGTCATAGAGGCCAGAGGTGGAACGCGGTTCTAGAAATGTTTCCAGGAGACCAGGCAAGCTGAGCACTGAATATGTCCAGGGAATCTGCTCTTTGGAACCTTGGAAAGAGCAATTGTGATTGTGGTCATTGTGGTTTGGACGACAGGGTCCAGAAAAGGGTCCGGCAGCATGAAGAGATAAGGAAACAAGAGACTAAGGCGGAGGCCTTGTTGGAACAAACTTGGACCACCCCTCGAGGTGGTATGGGATCAAAGGAGAGGAGCTGTAGTTTTAAATCTTTAGGCAAGCTAAGTCACTCCTCATTATGAAGCCCTAATGAGGTGTTATGTGAAGTGCTATGCATATTTCTTCTAAGCAATAAACTTTTATGAGGAAAAAATAGCAGCATGTGTTTGGGCATGGGATGAAGTTAGGAGGCAGAGGAGAGGAAAAATGAGGGGGAGAGGGAGGGAACGCCTACAAACTTTTATTGTTGTAATAATGTAGGAGGAGGTAGGAACCAGATGGGGAGAGAACCTCTTGCACTGTCCTGGGAGGGCAAGGAGGCAAGGAGAGCCTGTGGACCAGGAACTGGTTGTGGCAGAGGTTGGGGCAGTTGGGCTTATGATATTTACTTTCTTTGTGCAGTAATCCAGTTTTCTTTCTGAGTTTGTGGAGGCTGGGGACGGGACATTTCAGAAGAATGGAGAAGACCTTCATGGTCATCCTGGGGAATGGAAAAGCAAGCTCACGCTGCCCCGGATGTTGGGACCTGTGAGTTAATGAGCTGCTGATGGCAAGATCACCCTAGCTGTGAGGCTGTGCTTAGCTTGATGTGAGCACCTGGCCTCAGGAAGGGAGCTCCTGGTTGCTCTAGGAATCCAGGCTCACTCGAGGGTGGTTCGGGTTATCATGATGGAAGGAAAATGAGCAAGGGAAAGTGACGAGAGACTAAGGCAGAGGTTCTCAGTAGTGGACCGGATGCTACCCATGTGATTTCTGGGTAGTGAAATAGGGGAAAGAAACTCCCAACCCAAAAGACACCTGGGACGAGTTCATGGTCTCTACAGCCAAAGAATGAATTTTAGGAGCAATGGGGATTAAGAGCAGAATATATTTATTGGGGGACAGAAAGCTTCTGTCTGAGAAAGGGGCAGCAGGGGACCCAAGGGGGTTGCCCAGGAATCTGCTTTCTCTGGAGATTTCTATAGAGTAAAACCATGATACAAGGTGAGGCGGGTACAAGATGGGAACCAGCTAGGTGGGACAAAACTTTGGTCAACCAAAAAAGATTAGAAGCATAATTGCTCAGGTAAAATCCATCAAACCAGGATCAAGTGGGGAGGCAAGCGGTGCAGCAAGTGGGCATGAACATAGAACAGGGCTCTTCCTGGGGGGTGGGGGGGGTTAGTGACTTTTCTTGACTTCCTCAAGGTGATAGAGACCTATTTAGAATATCAATACCTGGTGTTTATCCTTAGGAAGGTGTGCATTTGTTTGATCTTTTGTCTTGAGGTCTGGCCTGCAGCAGGAGTATCTGTCTCTCACAGTTGCAAGATATCTTGTCTTCTGTACTGGCCCTCTGAGAGCCCAGGCCTGTCTGACTGCCTCTAACATTTCTATCTAACTCAGCTGTCTACAACGGTAGGACTGCTCTGAGTTGTCACAAAGGTGAGGAACATGATTGGAACTTAGTGGGCAGGAGCTCAGGAAGCTAAATGCACAGCCATGTGTGGGCATGTACTTCACAGCAAGCAGTTGCTCCCTCGCAGAGTGCCAGTTGCACTATTAATGATGAAAACGAGCAGCTATGGGCTCTCAGCCAGACAGAGAGGGAGCTAAGGACGCGGAGAAAGGCAGGCAGATCAAAGAGCAGGGTGACCCGAGCAGGTGAAGATCAGACCAAGCGGGAAGAGACGGAGGTCCGGCCAGTGGGACTAGAGGCTGGGGTCAGACACAGCAGCTATGTGAATCCTTGGCTTCAGATGTGGGCCATTCCCAGTGATCCAGCACAAAGGGAGATTCCCCAGTTGAGTCTTAAGGTTCAAAAGCGCAAGTCTTAATGGTGCTTGATGTGCAGGAGTTTTCTTTGTGTAACTCCATAGAGGATAAAAGAATAGGTAGGGGTTCAGATAGGAGAGGGGGCAGGGAGAGAAGGCCAGAAGACACCTCAGGAGCAGTGCCAGGTTCAGGGGGGAGCCCAGGACTTCTCACCTGAGGAACCCCAGGGAGGTCAAGGATGGCCAGGCTCAGACCCTGCAGCCCAGTCAAGGTCTTGCCATGAAACACCAGCTGATCTGAAGATGCAGCCGGTGGAGGCCCTGGGCCAGCTGTCCTGCACCCAGCATCTCAGGGGTACCACATGGGGTGGCTGATGTAGCGTGTGGGTAATGTCAGCTCCAAGAGGGTGGGGATACACTTTTAAGCTCTTTCTAATATTCTATCTCTAATGACTTGGCATATTCAGGCTGCCATTCAGAAGTTTATTAATGGCCCGCCAGCCCCATCCCCGGGTGTGCTGTGTGGGCAATGGAGTCCAGGCGTGGTGGTGCATGCCTATAATCCCAGCGCAGGGGAGGCTGAAAACAGGAGAGTCACTATGAGTCCAAGATGTGTGATGAGACCCTGTACCAAATACATAAATGAAAAAGAGTTTATTAAAGGAATTAATAAATATCAAGCAATGGAAACAAGAGTGTAGAGATTAAGTTAGGCTGAGGGGTCAGTTTTGGTGTGTTCAATGGGAATGATCAATAACTCCTATCCTGTGAGTCTTTGTGAGGATTAAGAGAGACATTTCGGAAGAAAGCTCAGCACTGCCTCTGCACAAGGTATCTAGCTGGTGTCAACCACTTCTAATGGGATTGCTCCTGCCCTTCCCCTCCTCTCTGCAAGAAGATCTTTCATGGGATCAATGAGTAGAAATGTGTTCAGGTAATTGGACTAGGGGGATCTCTTCTATTTAGAAGAAGAATTAGACTTGGTGCCCCAGAATAGGGTGAATGCATGTTGCTCTTGCCTTGTAAATCTTCTTGGTATCTCGTGCATTGATCTAACTCCTGTTTTTATGAGAACCATTGCAGTGCAGACTCCGTGAGAGACTTTGCTAAATGGGTTCGTGGGTGGGGCAGTGAGAATTCCAGGGTGCCAGAGCTGGAGCAGACTGCATTTCACGGATCCTACATAAACACCCTCCCCGGACTCATGTTTTCTCATCCAGGAAGGGGAAGCAGTGTGCATTTCCTTTCTGAACAAAGCCTGTGCTTGCGTGAATGTCTCTGGAGGGAAATGTGTTTGTACATTAGACTGGTAATTAAAGGCTCCCAATAAACCGAGTCTCATTACTCAGCTTAAGGAGCTGCCTAGTGTCTGGCACAGTGTCAAGTGTCTGCTGGGTACAAAGCTGAGCCTGAAGTGGGCCCATCCTGGGGCTGGGGGAGGGCTGGGGGCCTGGCTGGGGAGCCCTCCCTTGCCAAGTCTTGTTTATACTGCACTGGAGGTCTTCACACTTCTGTGTTTCAACGTTCTCTTCTCCAAATATTTCAGCAGGCTGTGAAGAACCATGTCAACTACCTGACTCTGGGAGCTTCACAATGGCTGTTTGTTACGATCTCAATAGACTTTTGCAGCTTAGACTCTCAGCCAATAAGAAAGCTGCTGCTGGTCATGCTTGCCAGTATTCAAGGGAGTCTGACAATCCAGGTTCAGATAAGGTAATGCTGATCACTTCAGTTCCTTCTGCACAAAATAGAGCTTGTGGTTTTGCGAATATTTGTCTTATTAGTCACCTTCACTGGGGTAGAGGGATAATAGCCTTTTGAAGTGCTTTCTAGTTTGCAAAATATTTTCACTCATATCATTTAAATAGCTCTTTACTGGTATATGTTTCTTCTTATTTAGATGAGGGATAATATTTGTGACAAAGGCAGCCACCTTTACCACCACAGACTCTGACTTTCCTTGACAAGTTTTCTGGATACCAGGTGCTGTTTTAAGTGCAATACAAGTAGGGTGATCAGTGGAAATAGGAAAGCCAAAAGAACAAAAAATTGCACGAGGGGGTTCGATCCTGGGCACCAGCAACATCTCCGGGTGTGCTGAGCTGGCCACCGAGGCTGGGTGTGTTGGTGCATGCCTGTAATCCCAGCACTGGGGAGACTGAAAACAAGAGGATCACTATGAGTCTAAGCTGGGTAATGAGACCCTGTACCAAATAATTTTTTTAAAAAAGTTATGAGATTGCTTTGTCCATATTGCCTGTTGTGTGTGTCTTGGGAGACCTCAGGAGGGCATCGTTTCACAGTCCTGTCTGGAAAATACCTTGTGCCCTGGAGCTGATTTCAGTTTTCTCCATTGTTCTTTTCGTGGCCCTCAAGGTTCTCTATGGTTTACTTCTTCGCTGAAGTCATTGTCATTAATCACACTAATGTGACACGACTATTTGCTTTCATTGTAGGCAATTTTTAGAGATTCCTATATTTAATCCTCTTGATAATCCCTTGATGTGGATAGAATTATTACTCTTGTTCTTACATTTACAAAACCAGGCACAAATAAGTGATTCTCCCAAAGCCACAGAGCTAGTAAGTGGTGGGCTGGCTCCAGGGCCCCCGTTCCCTGCCTCCCTCAGTATTGGAGTAGAACCCATGGCCTCTGCATGCAGCACATTTCTAACCCTTTTTAGAATTTTTATTTTTATTTTTTCAAACTTGAGACAGGGTCTCGCTACATTGCTAAATGGCCCAGGTTGGCTTCACAGCATGCTCCCAATCACCTGATGGACGAAGATATTCTTCATATTAGGCTTAGACCCACTTGGGAAATGTGGGATTGACGAGCCAGTCCTCTTTGCCCCAGAGGACATCGCAGAGACTCCAAGAGTCAGGCGATCTTCTGAGGAAGCCACAGTTCAGTCTCCAGTGCCCAAGTGCATCCCTGTTCCTGCGGCACCACGTTGCCATTCCAAGTCCAGCGTGCAGATCCAGAACAGCAAAGCACGCATACACAGACTGTGGCAACTATTTTTATTTTTATTTATTTATTTATTTATTTTTAATTAAACTTTTTGGAGTCAAGTGACCGCTAATTAAAATTCCCTTTTCACTTTCCTCCACAGAAATCTTTATTTCTTCAATGGGGGATACTACCGGAAGCCCTCAGTGGCTTGGCCATCCTGCCCACTAGCTGGCCAGCTGTTCTTTGATACTTTGTGTATTAGACAAGCTCTGGGGCCAAACCCACTTTACCATGCTCTGCTCTGTGGGTGCTGGCTCCTTGCACCGAGGCTGCCCCATATTCCCACCGGTTAAGGCTCCTGAGGGGAACTAATTCAGGGTATGTCCAGCCTATTCTGGACAGTAGGCTATAACATACTATTACAGGGACAATTAGGTGACTGTCCTGCTTGTGCCAGCAATGAGACCTTGTTATCACTTTGAGAAGTGGCTGCTCAGGCGAAGGCCACCTTGTTTGCCCCAGTGAGGCTTATAAAATAATATTTCTGAAATCATCCTGGAAGGACCCTCACCCACCATTGCATAGACTACACATTTCATCTTGTTAATTTTAATTTCTCTATAGCTTTATTTTTAGGCTTTTTAAAACTAGCTCAGGAATAACCAGCTGTCCACTCTGCTGACCACATTAGAAGCAGTCAGTCCGTGAGGCTGTGGGAGCTCCGCGGAGGCTCGGCATGATCAGATGACCCCACGTAATGCATCTGTTAAGGCCACAGCGTTTAAGAGACTTGAAATGTCACAGTTACCTGGAGGTCCTGGAAAAATAACCTAGAAATCACATGTACCTGGAGGGACCCCTTTTGTCCTCCACTTAAAAGAATATCAGTGCAGACGCATGGACACACACTCTCTCTCTCTCTCTCTCTCTCTCTCTCTTTCTCTCTCAATATGCACAGAGATCATAAGAGCTCCCGAAAGTACCATACACTGTATGACACACACTCATTTACTTGGAAGCCCGCTGGTTCTTGGCCCTACCACACCTTACCCGTCTCCTGAGGGCTCGTAACATTCTGGCACACAGTTCTGGAGGTTCTCATCTTCTTTTGCTGTGGGGCAGGGGAACCCACTGTCTTCCTTATTTATGGAGGTTGGAGGGATTTCTAAAATGTAATATTTTTCAGTGCTAAAATGAACAAAAACCTGGGAGCATTGAGTGTTCACCCTCATTGGAGCGAGGTGATTGTCTTAGTAAGTGTCCGGGTGGTTCTAACCAGTCAGGATTGAGGACCCCAAATGCTCTAAACTTTAATCCATATGCCCAGGACAAGTAATTTAGGACTTGGGAAAATATTGTGGCATCTTTTATCATCATAGAAAATGATGATGATGGCAATGGTGAAGCTCTTTGGAAAAGAGAAGGCCTGGTGGGATGGTTCTTTCTCCCCCTTTCCAGGGCCCCAGCCCAGTTGGTACAGCTCCTCACCCTTCCCCTGTCTGAGCTGCAGTCCACACACAGCTCCTCTGCTGAAGTAGGGAGGAACTGCTGAGTTACTATGTACAAAGAAGCCTCCAGGGGAGGCTTTCAGCTCAGGAGCACGCATTCCAGGTGGAGTCCTGCAGCTGGAGCCCTCATTAGTCCTAGCGGGCAGGAAATGCCAAGCAGACCAGCCTCTTTTCCTTTTTTACTTTCCAGCTGGCTTCGGCGTTGGCATGGCTGGAAATCCAACAATGTTGGCTAATATATATTGGTTCCACCCATCTGTCTTGGCGAGTTACCAGGCTGGCCTGGGAATCACCTGGGAAGCTTTTAGATACCTGTGTGCCCACGGCCCATTGCTAGGTCGCTAAGTCAGAATCTCTGGGAGGGGGACCAGGCATGGCTTTCTGAAAGCTTCCTGGGTGATGGTGGTAACGTGTCGCCAGGGCCGAGAGCCACCGCTTGGTAATCATTCTCTGTGTGGTCTTCCGAGACGCTTCTCAGCCTCACCTGGGAGCTTGTTAGAAAGGAACCCTCTGAGGCCTTCTGGGATCTGCTGAATCAAAACATGTAGCAGTCAGTTTTCTTCTGTTTGTTTATTTGTGTGTTTTAAACCAATCAGCTTTAATAAAGGTTCTCTGTGGTTTCATGCACCACAAAAGTTCGAAATCAGTGTAGATGACAAAGTGGTATGATCGAAAACTACAGAGAATATTGAAAAACATTCAAGCCTGTTACAGTGGAAGACACCTTGTCGTGAGTGCCCCTGGAAACACTCCTGAACTTAGGAGACGGTCGTGGAAGTCCTGCCTCGTGTCTGTAGCTGCCTTGATGTCCTGAACGGACTCAGAGTGTGTATTTCCGTGATCATTTGGACTTTGGTGGACAGCCAGGGCGGTCTCCCGGTGCTGGTGTGGTGACTAAGGTGGATGAGGACACACTGTGACACCAACGTGGACACACACACACACACACACACACACAGAGGTGCACAGGACATACCCACAAACCTGCCTTTCTGGTGGGTGGCACTTAATCATTATTTTCTTGGTCGCACCTTGGAAAGCTCCCTCATGAAAGAAGCCTTTTACAGCTGCTTCAGAAAGGGGCAGGAGCCACGTGCTGGGTTCCACCTGAGGGGAGTTTGCTGAGGAGGATTGACAGCAAAGATATTTTTTACTCTAGTAACTCTTTTTTTTTTTTTTTTTTAATGTATCTAGGACAGTCTCCAGGGTGTACAGGGTTCTTACTATGTAGATCAGACTCATAGTGATCCTCCTGTTTTCAGCATCCCAAGCCCTGGGATTACAGGTGGGCACCACCATGCCCAGTCTCAGTCACTCTTTCAGAGTGTCCCGGGGGTAGGGCTGGCTCAGCAGCATAGCGGGGATCGAATCCCGGCTGCTGTCTAGTAACTATTTTTTACCATTTAATCTTTCACCATATATTTCGATCAATATGTATATATAATTGAGGCACCTAAGCCGTTAGCAATTGCCTCTAATTTCCTTATCTGTGGCATGATTCAGTTCTCTCCTTCTAATTGCTTTCAGGAATAATGTGATGAGCCCTGGCTCACTGGGGAGGAAAAATGCAGAAGACACTCTTGAGTCTATTATTTCTGTTCTGGGATCCAACAAAGCAAAGTAATTGTAGGAAGCAGTGGAGACCAAGTGTTTATTCTCATGTAATTAAGTCATCTGCTTTGATGTTGTTTTACAAAGTGCAGCTTTTTAGCTTTCACTATTGTTTCTGCTTCTACCAAACCTAGTGTT
>NDGN011471265.1:0-11173 GCA_002564285.1 Tympanoctomys barrerae | reverse complement strand
GTAGTTTTTCATCTTCAGTTGTCTCTGATGCAGCTTATATGAAATAATTGTTCTGTTAACTGAGTACCACTCTGTAATTGCAACAACAACAACAAAAAAGTTGCAACTGTTTTGTTAACACTCTGAATGCTTCTAAGTAGATACAATTTTTTTTTAAAAAAATAAATAACTACAAAGAAAAAGAACACTGAAAATCAGGCCTGGCCAGACAGCTCAGTGGACTAAAGTGCCTGTTTAGGCAGGTGCAGGGACCAGGGTTCAATCTCCAGTGTGCTGTGCTGGCCCCATCCCCCAGGGTGCACTGAGATGGTGATTGAGACTGGGTGTGGTGGTGTGTGCCCATAATCCCAGTGTTTGGGAAGACTTAAAACAGGAGGATCACTAGAAGTCTGATCTACATAGTGAGACCCTGTAGACCCTGTACTAAATACATAAAAAAATTAAAAGCTTTTAAAAAATTGAGAAAAACGACATTGAAAATTATTGGTAGGTCAGCCTGAGCTACATTAGTCATCTTGAAGAACAAGGCCTTTGAAGTTGACATCAGTTTCTGGCCATACTGATTTTAAATCAGTCTTCAGGAGACTTCTTTCAGACATGACCTAAAAGAAGAGCTTGTGAGGTGGAAGGAAGAGTCTGTTTAAGGGCATATCTTCTTTGAGAGCTCAAGAACACTGGGTCAGGTGTAGACAGAGTCTGTTGGCATCCAATAAAATGTAAAAACTATGGAAAAGTAATAGCAACTAGGCAAAAGTCAAGATGTCAAGCCTTGACACAGACAAATCTTCTGGTGGCTCACTTTGGGGTAACTCATGAATGCTATTAAATTGCCATTGTGTCACGCTCACTACTATTTGGAATTCCAAGCAATTCCAGAAGTTTGAACTCTCTACCAAACTTTGAGATGTGGTTATTAATATACTAAATCTCCCAGAAACAAATATGAGAGCTGTAACCAGGATTCAAAGGCATATTAATTATAGCATTATCTATAGCAGCAAAAAATGATAGAAGTATAACAAATAGGCACATGGTTCAAGTATTTTATATTTATATTGCATAACCTTTAATAATAATGTTTTTGAGGAATGTTTAGTGGCCAAAAAGATACTTATGATATAATGAAAAATCAAAACAGTACAAAATGGAATCACTATAATAATATTTATCTACTTATTTGTGGGTTTTCCCCTGTGGTCATGTGCATGTACATTACAGGAAAACTAAAATGAGATGTTAATGATTTTTCTGAGCAATGAGGTACTCAGGTTTTTTTTTTTTTTGCTTCTTCTCTGTAACATACACATTTCAAATGTACTATTTAAAACAAAGAATATACACTATTTTTAAAAAGCATGGTCAAATCTCATAAGAATATCCAGTTAATTTGGCACTACATTGCTGTATAATTATTATTCATAAATGATGTTTAAGATTTTTGTCCCTAGAGTTGAACAATCATAGTGAAAAAAATCTACACCTCTCAGTCAACAGCTTCTGGGCCACAGGCTTAAACCTCGTGATCTGTATCATAGTACAACCTGCCCATGTGTTGCCTGCTGGGTCAAAGCCACAGACACATAAAGTGGGAATAGGATGGGTGGAGGTCTGTGGGCTGTGCACCGTAGGCCAGGTGTTCACCAGAGTGGTGCCCTTGACATACTTACAAGTGAGGGATGAGAGGCCATGAAGGTGTCACCTGCCTCAGTCCCCTGGTTACTTAACGATCACATTGGATACAAACCCTCTTGTTCTGCTCTGCTCTTTCTACCCCTGCAGGACTGGTGTAAACTCCAGGTGAGATGAATTCAATACAGACATGTAAAAACATCTTCACAAAATATTTTGCTAGAGCTTCTACTGTGTGGCCCAAATTACTGATTTTTAAAAGTTAGCTTTTGCATAATCCAAGTAAAAATGCTAGAGGAACTGTCAAAAGGAGTTGAAATTACAAACAGAAAAGGGAAAAATAAATGAACAATCTACTCACAGGGAACACCCCCCCACACACACACCTCCTCCACCTCTGAAATCGAAGCAAAGATTATAAAAACAAAAACAAAAATAAAAACCAACTGGTCTGGCCTTTGCTCAACAGAGGAAGAGAGGAGGTGGTCATGCCACTGTGGTTCTCCAGGGCTTGCTAACTCCCCAAATGCCTCTGGCTTGCTGTACCCCTTCCACCCTGTCAGGAACCCCATCTCATCATTGTCATTTTTTAAAGCTGATTACAAAATCTACCTCCACCTCATTGACCC
Source organism: Tympanoctomys barrerae (assembly GCA_002564285.1). Taxonomy (NCBI): domain Eukaryota; kingdom Metazoa; phylum Chordata; class Mammalia; order Rodentia; family Octodontidae; genus Tympanoctomys; species Tympanoctomys barrerae. Next base: position 8,915 of record NDGN011471265.1, on the reverse strand, counting down.
TAAAGAAAATCTTAAAAATTTAAAAACTTCCCTCTAGAAGAAACAGAAGATCTCAAAGGACTTCCTGTTAGTGTTTCCATTTAATAACACTTCTCAAGAAATAGTCTAGGGCTGGCTATTGTGCTAGGCCTATCTTTGCATCTCACTGAATTCAATCAGCCTGAGTTTACGATCAGAGCAACTTCATAGTGAGATGGCGCCTCATAATTATGAAAAGCTTCTACACTCACTGTCACATTCTCTTCTCACAAGAATCCTTATGGAAAGGCAAGAATTATCATTCCCATTTTATAGACCAGAAAACTAAAGTTTTGCTGCTACATTTTCTGACTCAATGGATTAGACAGCAGATTCCTTGGAAGGCACTGAGGGTTTGGCCCTGAGCACACTGGGTATAAAAATTTCATTGAGAATGTGGTAGCAAGGTGTCTCTAGAAGACAGGAGCCTGAGCAAGTGCTTTAGGGGAAGGGCCAGGGTTCTTGAGTTTTGGGAGCAGAAAGATCAGGATTCCAGTGTTGCCAGTGAGGAGTGCTGCACCAATGGCTTCTTCTATTATTTCCACTTGTCAAAGTCCACCCCAAATCCCACAGGTCCAGGAAACCTTTCTTGGTTATCCAGCACAAAGAAACCACAACAACAATGCCTCAAGGCTTTCACAGGCTTAGCTCTTTACCATAGCATTATAAGTCATTTAGAGAGGGCTTGTCATTCCTTTTACACAGGAGGAAAATGAAACTCAGAGGTTAGGTAACTTGTCAAGCTGACACAGTTAATGAGCAAATTTCAAAGGACACTGTGTTATAGCTGCCTCACCCTCTTGGGTGCTTCCTACCCTATACATCACCATATAATCCTTAATTTTTCAGGCCAAGCACAAGGTCCTTGAAGGCAGACAAAATGTTATGCTTCTTTGTGCCATGACACAGTGCTGTCTCAGTCAGCATTCCATGTGAAGGATCTGTTAGGTAGGAATAATAACTACAGAGAAGGAGCTGTTGGGTATGCTGGTTATTAGGCTTTCTGTTGTATATAATTAAAACAAGAGTAAATATGAAGTATATAATTTCTCCTGGCTCTAGCTTAATCAGACATTTATCACCATGTCTGATTCTGTTATATGAAAAGAACTGCTTAGTAAGCATTCCTGTGCTGAGACTAATAAAATATGTACAGATATCACAGACTTAAAAAATTTGAGAAAAACAAAACCAATCATCTTATTATGATATATGTAAATTATATGTAAAGACAATGACCTACAAGGTATAACATTCCATCTGAGATTAATAATGAACCCCTAACACATGAAGAATACTTGTCTCCATTCTAAGAATTCACTATCCCAAGAATACCAACGGAGGAAGTAAATCATGGTATTAACTAGGATCCTGGCCATTATATCTTATACCTGTGATGGCGAACTTTTCAGAGCTTTCAATGACATAAACCCAACACCCCAGAACAACAGGTATTATATTAAATAAGAAGTGACAGACAAAAATAAAACAAAACAAAAAAACAGTCCATTGAGACCCATGTGTTATTTTTGCCACCACTGCCTCATACTTTATTAAGGAGATTGAAGCATCATGACGCCATATGGGTCAGAAACAGAAGAGAAGTACATTTTCAAGAGCTATTCTGGGAAGTGGGATACTCTGAGATCTCATGATGTCAAACACTCAGTTATTATTGGCAAACAAGTTTAACATATGAGGGCTGGGGAGATAGCTCAGTAGAGTAAGTGCTTGCCTGGCAAGCACAAGGGCTGAGTTCAATCCCCAGTTCTGCACACACACACACACACACACACACACACACACTCACACACATCCCACAAATTTAACACATGAAATGTGATAAAAAACACAGTGAGTATTAAATTTAAAAAAATTACATTAAAATATATCACTATTAATTCCCTCAAAATACTCTCCTTCACTTTGAGTGTACTTATCCCCTCATTTTTGCCATTTTCTGAAACAGTTCTGGAAATCCTCTTTCGTAAAATGTCTTTACTTGCCCACTGTGGCTGCTTCAATGTCTTGAATTAATTCCAACCCTTTGCCTTTCATGGTCTTCTTGACTTTGAGAAAGAGCCAGAAATTTCAGTGTGTCATGTCCAGAGAACAAAGTAAATGAGAACACACAGTTATGTTTTTATAATGTGGCAGCAGCATTCGCTGTATTTTTGATCACACTTCATAAAGGCACTCACAAAAGAGAATTTCAGAAAGTAACAAGAATGATGGGATAAGTGTGCTTGAAATGAGGGGAACACTTTGAGGAAGATAAAGGATAACATCCTTTACTACAATAAATGAAAAAAATTAAATGTCATTGTCTATTTTGATCCACTTCATATGCAATCTACAACTTATTACTCTCATTCTGTTGCATTGGCTTCCCCAACACTTCATTACTTTACAGCTTTAGAAATACTGTGATCTCAAACAAATTCACTGGGATTAGAACTTTGGACGGTAATTAGCTTAAGAATTTCTAACCTGACATATGTTAAACTAAACTAACAATAGCAGGGCATATTCACATTTTATTACCAAAGTATATATAATAATCTTAAGCTACTAAAATGCAGGGCTGATTTCCTGAACATTAGAAACAAAGTGCCACATATGTATATACTCAACCAACATCCAGTGAAAAGAACAAAGATTAGGTTTATGGTACCTACATTTGCATCCTCAAGGTTGTGGCCATTGGTCTCGACCAATTCCTTGGTACCTTTTAACTGCAAATTTTAAAGAAAAACAAACAAAAAATGAATAAGCAAGCATATTTAGATATATGTCATCTTGTTAATGTTATTTTTCTAAGGCTGCACTTTATAAACTTCCAGTGAGGAAATGCAGATGGAGCGCATAATTCTAATGAGTCTTACTGAAACTAATCTGAGACCAGTATTTTATAAAGCTTGACAGTTTGAAAAAAAATAGGTTGTGGTCATTATTTTTAAAACAATAAGATTAGAGAGCAGTTCTATAGGCATAAAATGTATAAAATTGGTTCTTAAGAATAATAAATGATTTCATTTCCTAGTTGGATTGCTATTAATTTAAACCCTGTGGTGTTTGTAAGTTGCCACCAGCTAAATGATGTTATGCTAATGATCATTTGTGAGTGATGGATCTTTCAGCTGAACATGCTGCAGTGCTGCTGTACATGTCTTCCTTGAGAACCCACTTGAATGGCTGGCATGATGTCTGGACCTAACGGGTAAGGACAGTTTGCTTTTTGTAGAGGGAGAACTGGAAAGACATCTTCTTGGCCACTGGACCATCAGAAGAAAAGCTATTTCTCAAATGAGATTTTTAACAGGGAACATTTGAAAGTACTCTCCTTCCTCAAAGGATCAAGAGTAATCAGACATGAGCACATTCCAGGAAACATTTAATTGGCATTTTATCCTGTCTTGACTCAGAACAGAGAGCAAAGGAAAAGGTGAGCTGATCTTGCAGCTGCTTGCCAGAATTTCTTCCCAGCTTATGATGCTTAAGAAGCTGCATCTTTGTATTTTATCCACCTAATAGAAAATATACATGATAAGAAATACCTAAAATTTGAGCAAAATCAAATTCATGTGTACCACCATGAACTGCTTGATTGGCAACACTTTTTTTTTCTGGTTATTTGTGCACATTAAAACAAAAACATTTTCAGGGTAATCTTGAAGAAAGCCATTCCCTCTCCATGCCAAGAAAGGGGCTGTGCTAAAGAAATGGTAACACAAAGAATCTGAAGATAGGGCAGGCAGCTAATTATGGACACCAGTCTCTTTGTCTCACTGTCACATCAGCCCACTGAACAAACAGTTGCCTACTCTTCTTCAGAGCAACATCATCGATGTTCTAGCCTAGCACACACAAAGGAGCACGAGCAATGTGTGATAAATATATAAATAGAAAAAACACACCCGGTGAAAAAACTATTCTTATCAGAGTATACAAGAGTCTCACAAAGCTAGCTTAAGGTTTCTTACTGAGGTGTTCCTCCTATTCTTCCTCACCAACACCCCATCTGCTCATCAGACTTTTGGTTCTGATACTTGTGCTTCTATGAGGTGGACTAAGGTTAGGTCAGAAGCTCTGTTCTTATGCAACAGAAGGGAAGGATTATTTATTAAAGTTTGCTCAACATTTTACGTGCTTACAAGCATAAAGGTGACAGTTGGCCTCCTTCTCCCTTTTAAACAAATTGTCTTTTCCCAGTCCATGTTACCCTTGGAATGCCCTTCGTCTTTATGCGACTCATTCTCCTCTCCTTCTGTCTACAGTATTGCTCACTGGTCGCTCTACTCTGCCAGAACTCCACCTGCAACTCCTTCTTTTCCTGTGAGCACCTCCCCCGGCAGCTGAAGCTCCAGGTCCTGCTTCTCTGCCCTGTGGTCCATTCCCTAGTTCCTATTTTCAGCTGTTCCTCTCCCCAAACTTGGGCTAAAATCTTGTCTCATACACCTGGGTTGACAAAGGAACTCTGGATGTAGGAAGCTCTCATAATCAGATAGGAAAGTCAGGAGTCAGAAAGGCCAGAGGGCCCTAGGAAGCTACATCTCAGCAAATGGGAGCAGCAGGAATGAATCACCACTTTTGGCCTTCCTGAAGGGGCGGTGGCCTGACTGGGAACAGGTCTGTGTTCAAAACGCAGCCTCTGGTCAGGATTCTTAAAGATGACATTCACTTTGAATAGCAAAATCGTAAGTCTTCAGAGAAGGGTATATCACTTCTAGTGTGATGTGTGTGCGTGTGTCCATCTGTTAAGGCCATATATATGTAAGCAATAAAAAAATTGTTTACACATATAGTTACTCTAAATGGATCCACAAAAGGCATCATAGACCACACTTGTGGAAGTGANCAGGATTCTTAAAGATGACATTCACTTTGAATAGCAAAATCGTAAGTCTTCAGAGAAGGATACATCACTTCTAGTGTGATGTGTGTGCGTGTGTCCATCTGTTAAGGCCATCTATATGTAAGCAATAAAAAAATTGTTTACACATATAGTTACTCTAAATGGATCCACAAACAGCATCATAGACCACACTTGTGGAAGTGAGGGATGATTTTCAAAGTACATCTGTGGGTGGTGAGGAAGCTGCAGGGACACGGAGGGAACATGTACATTGCCTCCTGCTCCTGGAAGGACCATCTGGGTATCAGGCAAAGGATTCACAGGCAAGCAGATTGGTGACAGCAGTGCAACAATACTCAACTGCCTTTGGGTGTGATGTGTCACTGGTCTCCTGAGACTTAGGTATTCTTGATACCTCAGCTTGAAAGGCAAGATTTGAAAATAACTCCTTTCCCATGGTATTTTCTAAGGTCTTTAATGATTTTGTTCTGAATCTTCTTCACATTCTTCTTTTTTCAGTCATGGAAAGTGAAGTATGATGTCCCCAAAATACATGCCATAGCAAGATTGGATCATTACTTTCTGCACAACTCAGAATCTACTTTTATAACTGGGGTCGGGACTTCAAATAAAACTAAGGATTTGAGTCATTTAGAAAAAAAAGGGAAATTAAATGTTCTCCATTCTAATGAACATTATTATTAAAATTTTTGGAGAGAATAGAAAACAAACACAAAGTTGTATATGTCTGATCTGGAGCAAACTGGAACCAAGCAAGTTTCCCATTGCCAGAAGTCTCATAATAATGATAGAGGGTGGTGATTGTAGATCTCTAAGAAACTGAGATTTCAGTCAACCAGACTTTTCAGTTCAGTGCAATGTATCCAAATCATACAGATTCAGCCTCACTGTAATTTATGGAATCTATATTAATCAAATGAAGGTAACCATTACTTCTGTAAAATATTTTCCTCTAAAGTTAAAAAAGTTTATAAACTTTTATATCTGTGGGTGAGGAAGAAGCTGCCCTCCTTTTATGAGGCTCCTTATAAGTCACTTATTTTTTTTTTGTAAAATAACTAGAAACATGTATTTTTAAATTCTAAATGATTGAAAGATAGAAAATCATTTATAAAGAGACTGAGTACCAGCTGTGCCACAGCACTCACTTACTTCACATTTTCTAAAATGTCACTTTTGAGGTTACTCCGACAGTATAAAAAACTGCTTCATAAGCAAGTGAAAATATAAAACAATTTAGAGTTGACTGCAGGAGTTGGAGTTACTATCTGTGATTTTTCCTGCCATCTAATTAGCAGTCATTACACTGTCTGCAGAAAGTGAAGGTCAGGAATTGGAAAGTATTTCAAGGGCTCTCTTGGCTCTTCCAGTGTCCACAGACTTTGGGGCTTGGATTTCACTCTGCTGTCTGCTACGTGATCCATCTTACCCTACTGTAAGACAATGCCTTCCTGTCTACTTATCAATGTCAGGCCACACTTTTTTATCAAAGGAAGCCAGAACGAAATGATCAGACTTACAAATGTCATGTGAATGATTCGCTGCTCACCACTGTCAGATAAGAGCCCTGATGTAGAGAAAAGATTTTTTTTTTTTAATGTTGCTGCCAATACTTTAAAACTTCATCAACATTCATTGTAGAAGAAGCATTCAATAGCGCAGGCAGGTGTTGGTAGTTTGGGTAGGTACACGATATGCAAAGATGTTAAGAATTGCATTATAAATTCCATGTGGGAAACCTATTGGGAGGCTTGATAGAGTACAGGCTAATCATCCTGCAGATTTCCTCAGGTTTGTGTGAGCAGTGTACGAGGGAGTTTGCACTGGGAACCTTTAGATTATTAGTAAATCAGAACATGTACCCTTCACTTACTTGTTCCTGCAGGACTTTTAGTAATGCTTGTGTGTGGGACTGCTCTTCCTTTGCTTGTTCCAGTTCTGATTTTTTGCTGTTTAACTCCTCCTGGATGGTCAGCAATTGCTGCAAAATTAAAAGGATACTTAGCGCATTGAAGAAGAGGTGGATATAAGATATTCAAAATATGATCAAAATGATGATGTTTTTACATGTTTTAAGGCTTTATTCAGATACCAGTTGACTTTGACATTTTGTCTATGTGTTTTTCCTTCTTAATATAAGGAATACTGTAGTCTTGGTCATATTATTAGCTTGTGATACAAATGTACAAAAACTTGTTTTAGAATTTGGAAGACACTATTATATTCCTCTGAATGAATGCATATTTATAAATATGCAGAATAGTGTCAATAAACATCATATTTACAGATGATGAAACTAAATAATAGAAAAGATAATCAGTCAACTTGGTCCAGTTTAACATGTACAGTAAAACTATCTTTACATAGCTCCACAGAGCTGCTTGATCAAGCAGCAGAGACCATAAGATCTTATTTTCTCTGTGATGATGGTGATGTTTTGTTGGATCAGCAGGACTGAAGTCCAAGCTGCAATCAATAGATCAGCTGAAAAAACTGCTGAAATAACCTGTCAAAATACTATGCTATGGCCTACATGGCTATTTTTTAAGTAGGGCTACTGAAGAGATTTTTGCAAGCCCCAAGCGTTCCCCACTTTGCCCGCGCTAATGCCTGTGGCGGCTCGCCTTGTCTGCCTGGAGGCCTGTGCTGCCCATCCCCGCCGGACTGTCTGGGACAGGTTCTCCACTAATGTACACAGAGCTGGATAATGCATCAAGAGCTCCAATGCAGGCCCTAGAAACAGCTTTGTCTACTCAGCTTCTTGACAAGAAAGGCCCAGAGTGAAAACACACCAGAGCATTTTCATGCACCGTATGTAACAAACGCTGTACTAATGCTATGGAAGCATTAGTGTGCTCCCCCTACGAAGAGACCGGTTGCCAATATCCAGGCTGCTTCTGTGCAGCCCTGATGAACTGGTGGTGGAGCTGCCTGGATGGCTCCTAACCGCCAGAGCATGAAGAAACACTGGCATTGAATTTCTCATACTTAAGGATTAAGTTAAATCTTCAAAACTACTGGATTGGGGACTTTTAGGGTAGGAAATGCCCAGAAAAACACTCTGTGCTTTGCCTGGGGCTTACTAGTGCTGTTTCCTACTTTGGCACCAGATTTAAGCAGTTATTTTCGCGAGCATATATACTGATTTCTTTGTGATCTTCTAAAAACTTGGTACCTCCTATTTTACCACCTGCCCATGTCACTATCACATGTAAGGGCATCACATGACCCCAGATGGCTCCTTAACAGTTTGAATGATTCAATTATGCATTGATTGGCTTGAAATCACCAAGGAGGAAATCTCTGTTATCTTCTGACATGGTGATAAGTACCCACAGCAACTCAAAGAGTGAGGGGATGACACTGTCCCTTCATGCTATCTTGGCTGATTCCAGATCAGTCTCAAGAGGGGCTGGTGCTCTGACTTAGGTCATGCTAAATGAATTGTTAGCTTTTACTGTATAATTTCATCTTTAACCTTATTTTTAAAATGAATCAAATGATAGATAGAAAATTATTTTCAAAAGTAGGTAGCTTGTTTGCTCACTGTAGCACATGAAATGGTAAAATACAGAAACAGCTTATGTATAGCAGAAGAAAATTAGTAACATTCAGCTACCCAGCCTTTAAAAATGAAGCTGCATGAACCCTAGACACAGAAGACACACACAATACGCTACTCAATGAAAGACAGTCCAGGTTACGAAAATACTGCACTTAATTTGCCAACATATTCACAGAGAAGAAGAATATTCAGATACTGCCTGAGTATGTAAATGTATGGATCTGTCTGTTAATTTTGTTTGCTTATTTTCTGTTATATCTGCAATGAGTACGTACTACTTTAGTAATGGGAAAAGGTAAAATGACTTTAAGATGGAGGGAAAGACAAAGAAATATCACTTGGGCACAAATCTCAACTGTTGTAGTGTGAGCAGCCACTGGAAAAACATTATTATTTTTTTTGAAAAGCATTATTCAGTTTCTTAATTTTTGCCAATAGAATACACAGATTCTTCAT
>NDGN011471260.1:0-14319 GCA_002564285.1 Tympanoctomys barrerae | reverse complement strand
CAGGAGCATCTTATGTGTTCAGTTTAATTCTTCTTTGCTTAGGTCAACTACAAATATTCACCTATGTATACACGTAAAGATATGTTCAACAGAATAGATTCTCTCTTGCTTTATGAAATGGAGGTTAATTCTGCACTTAGTAAAATTCCAGACTAGCATGAATATCCCCAAAACATCCCCACTGATACATTTTCTGGGTCGTCCCATTGTGTTGATTCATCCTCGCATTTGCCGCGGTGTTTGTGCATGAAGACCCTGTTATTCACTGTGACCTTGGACAAGTTGCTTTTATCTTATTAACTATTTTTAACATATGCAAGGCATACTTATAAGAGCATTAGATTGTTAACCTTCTCTATCTTCATATAAACTCCATGAGACAGTAATTATTTTTAACCCTGTTGCGTAAGTGGAAAAAAATGAGGCACAAACAGAAGTATGAATTTGCCTAAGATCAAGAAGCTGATGAACAGGAAATACAGAAGTGTTTCCTATGAACCTATGGACACTTCTTTGTGTCTCCAGTGGAAACTAGGAATGCATACCTTTTGTAGCTTAAAGATTTGATAAGTTAATTTAATAAAGCCTTTGGACAATGACATGGTCTATTATAGTCAAGGAAAATGCATTGGCTAACAGTATGAGTGCTAAATAAGTATTTAATAAATGTATTTTCTATGTGAAGCTTTGATTTTGTAACAGTGAATTAAATCATTAAAAAGTAATTAAATAGCATTTAGTAGACTATCACTCTTAGCAAGAAGAATAATGTCCTAATTCTTAATAGTAATCTTAGTAATTACTTCTAATAAATTTCCTCTATAGATAGCATTGAGAATTACAAATACATATATCCAGGTTATTGATGGAAATGTTTTAAATGTATTCTTTCTACTCAATTTGGAGTCTGGGCTGTTGATACTCAAGGTTGAAAACCTATATGAGATTGTCAAATGGATTTGGCACGAGCTCTGGGAGGAATGGCAGGCTGCAGTTTGGAGCAAAAGCAATTAGTTGTCCATCATGTGGTTATTGATCTTTCTGTCCTTTTGTTATCGGGACCTGAAAGGCGAACTAAAAGTAGCTGCTTCAATGCCTCACAATGTGGAGTGAATATTAATAACCTTTAGAACAGGGGGTTTGTATTCTTCCATAACATCCAGACAGTAACTAGTTCGGACTCCAGAAAAGAGGGAGCAATTGTCAAATTCACATGACACCCTTTGATCATAAGTAATTTTGAAAAGAAATTAGAAGAATGAAATGCAACTTGTAATAAATGAAATAAATTAGAAATAACAGTAAGTATTCTACATTCACCACTCAATTTTAAAAGGCATTTTTCTGCTATTTTATACTGATGCTTGACAATGGAAATATTTCACTAAAGCATTAATATCATATTTTCAAATTTTGTGCATTGCATGTTTGGAAAAAAAGAATGAATTCAGATGTATGCAGCAATTCCTGATGATAAAAATAAAATAGCTCTAAAAGTACCATAACTTTACTTCTCAAGCACTTCTGAAACCTCCATCTCCATACTGAATGTGTTTTGAAGGGTTAGGACAATTGGAAACAATCATGAATTTTATTTAGATGACCATTCCACTACCGTGTGTATCAAAGCCTGGCAAACTCTGATCGATGTCTGTATCTGAACATAAAGCTTTATTGGTACACAGCCTCACACACTCATTCATGTACTGGAGAAGGGTAAAGATAGTGTGATCTGAAAACCTAAAGTATTGGTGTAGTGGCCTGCGCCTACATTTCCAGAGCGTGGGAGACTGATGCAGGAGTTTGAAGCCTGCCACAAGTGAAGCCTGCCACAAGTTCTAGGCCTGTCTGTGCTATATAGAAACATACTGTCTCAAAACAAAGAAAGGACCTAAGGTATTTACCATGTAACTTATTGCAAAAATCTACCAAATCCTGACATACACTATAGAAATAATAAAAATCGTATTTTTAAGTTAGATAGGTATTTTGTATATTAGCATATCTTTTAAACAAATCTATGTTTAACCAAACCTAATTTAAAAAAAATAGAACTTTTCAATGAATCCAGAACTTTTATTCCCTACCATTGCATCATCAACCATTCAAATATTTTGAACAAACCCTGTGGGATTCACCTTTAAGTTCTCTTCTTCTGACCCTCCTTCACTTTACCAGCAAGTCATGTCCTAGTTCCTTCTATTGTCTTCAGCATGGGCCCTGATTCATGTAGATACTACCGCGACCATCTTAACATACCTCATTTTTCAGCTCGGATAACATTGATTTCAGACCAAATGCTTTTGTTTCTCCAAAGTTCATTATGTTGAAACACTATCCTCAAAGATCTGGGAATGTGGAGGTAGGGTCTTCAGGAAGGAAATACTCAGGATTGTGGGGCCCCAAGTAGGATTAGTGTCCTCATAAAAGATCTAACAAAGAGACAATATTTTCCACTATTGCTGTGCCATGAGACAATACATTTTGAAAGCAACCATTCCAATCCAAGAAACAGGCCTTTCAGCAGAGCCAGGTCACATTGTCACCTGCTCAAAGAATTCTGAGCTTTAGAGATGTGAGAAATACATTTTTGTAAGCTACCAGGCCTATAAGATACAGTTATAGTAGCTGGACTGCCAGAAGCTTATCAAATTTATCTGCTTCTCATCTTCCTTTGCTCCAGAATCTCAATTTCCAATGACCAGTGGAATCTCTCAGAAACTCAAACCTTCTTCATAAGAGCCTTCTGTATTTTATCTTTCACTTTGAATGAAACCAGACTGCACCACAGTTCTCAAGAGCTGGCTCCTTTCCTCCTCTCTGTCCTGTCCATTGGCCTTCAGAAATCCAATCACACTTTCTCTTGCTCTTCTTCACAGAAGTCAATTTACCAAGCTATAATAGCTATCCTATAGTTTCTGCCACCTACTGTGGTCCTGGGTCACTTTTTGGTCTCCTCCTCCACTTTAAGGTCCCTTGGTATTTAATCTTATCCAAAAGAGTTTCCTGGATCTTCCAATGCTTTCTGCTTGATCCTTGCAGCACTATATCCCCAGCACCCCATCACCTGGTTCATTACCTTAAGACATTGTTACAGTTAAAAATCATCTAAAAGTTATATATTATTTCTGTTGTCTTCCCTGCTACATTTGGGACCTATGACAACATGGAGTATGGCAATTTATTGCTTTATGCATGTTGCTGGTCTTGCACATGGCCTAGCATAGAGGAGGCACTCCATTTATATTTGTTGTACACATACATTGAAGGAGTTCATGGTTTAATGAAATATAAAGATGCACACAATACTTACTCATCTAGAAGTAAAAATGACATACGTAAGAAAACAGTCAAACGATACACAGTTAGTAAAATCCATAGATCTGAGTGTAAGAAATATATGGATTGTCACAGGCAGAATTATGTGGATTGTCATGGCCTTCTGGAGGAGGAAAAGTCTCAAAAGATTTTAAAGGAAATTGGTGAACATGGAGACAACACAAGATAAAAAAGGAAGAAATCCTGGAGACTAACCAGATAGGAAATTTGCAGAAATACCAAAAACTTTATTGACCAGAAAATCAAAATTAATGAGGTGGATAAAAGCACATTGTGCAAGAAGAAAGATTATTTCAAATCAAATTATGTAAGTACTTCAAACTTTATTCCAGAATCAGAGGAAGACATGAAGGCATTTCCTATCAGTAAGGCTACAATGGTGGCAGCAGCACATGATTTGCCATAGGGCTTGCATCTTTTCTTTGGCTGCCTTCTAACTTTTTTTTTTTTGTCACTGTCATGGCTGCCTTATCTTTTCAAAGAACTCTTACATTTTCTCTCTAACTTAAAAGCCACACTCTGAAATAGAGTGCCCAATACTACAGGTAAAATAGACATTTTGTCATTAGTATTTTAAAACAATTCTATGGTTCACCAAATTGCCTACCTACTCCCTTTTCTGAGGGTGCTCAAACCTTCTTGCTCTTCTTTTTACATTAACATTCCAAGAAGTTGCATATCTCCTTCTGTTCTTGAGCCTGAAATCACATTTGCTTGTTTTCTCTGTCCTCTATCCAGCACCTTATATTCATTTCCAATCTTACTATCATCTTAGAAAGTTCAAGCACCACTTGTTTTTGCAGTGTGTTCAATCTTCGCAGCCTGTTTCCCTTCATCCTTAGTTCAGAGGTACTAAGTACTTCTGTGGATCAAAAGCCATGGCTAAGTATGCCATGTGCAGACACGCTCCCAACTTTTGTCCTCCTAACTCTTGCAGTATCATGAGCTTCACTTTGCAGATGAGAGACCGCAGCTGAGGGAGAGGTTCCATAAGATGCCCAAGATCAATCAGGGCTAAGTGTCAGAGTCTAGATTTTAATTCAGGTCTGATTTTAAAGTCTGTGCTCAGATTACTTCCCTCAAAGATCAAGGCTGCACTGATCTCTTCTGTCCCTACACTCAGGTCCCGTTATTCATCACTTGCACTTTCACTTCGCAACATTTGTACCTGTACCCACATATGTTCTGATCCATTTGCACAGACTCTATCTTCATCATTAAATTTTGAATACACTCATAATTTTACTTCATATATTTCATGTCTTACTCATCTCTAGAATCTTTCTAAATGCCAGAATAGGAGAGGTGCTTATGACTTGTTCCCGCTAAAATGTTTTAAATAAATAATATCTATTTTAGTTACTAACAAATGAGTGTTTCATTCTCCCATGTTTGATTGAGAGTAGGAAAACATTAATCATATATTCATTAGTTTCTCAATTCATAAAATTATTCAAGACACATTTCCATTGTATTTTCCAGGAGCCATGTAAGATAATGAGAAGTTGGGAATAAAAGCAGACCTGCTGAGTGGTGTGAAAGAGCTTCCAACCAGTGATAGGTCTTTGTTACTCTCCATTATATACTTTAAGGCCACATACAGAGACTGATGGAAAGGAACAGATTGGTGGAACCTTAATATAATTTGCAGATTATTCAAAAAAGCACCATACAATAACACAGAAAATAATAATAATAATAATAATAATAATAATAATAAATGACTGTGTTAGTTAAATTCAATAGCAACAGAAAGCTGGTTTTTCCAAAATACAGATTTGCAGTCAGTTAAATAAAGAAGCAAATTATAACAGGAATTATAACTGGGACAATCTTCATATTTTCTATGGCCCTAGGGCTCAAACCCAGGGTCTTATACATTTCAGGGAAGTATTTTACTACTGAATGATGCTTCCAACAACATCTTCTACCATAATCTGCACAAAGCAATCTTTGAAACAAGACCAAGAACTGTTCGTTATGTTTGGGCCATCTAATCAATATCTTCAACCATGTATCTGACATAAACCCTGCCTGAAATTAAAAAAAAATCTATAATTTATATTTTCAATTTTTGTTAAAAAGAATTAAAATTATTTTGAAATAAATATATCTATCTATCATTTATCTCTGTGTCTATCTATCTATCTATCTATCTATCTATCTTTCTATCTATCCTAATGTTTTATATGTAGTATTGTTACATATCTAACAATATTTATAGCTACTCTCTTTCATTGAAACTTTCCAAAACATTATAATTTGTTTCTATAGCAACACCATTCTTTATTTTCAGATTGGTATATCATCAGGTTATATTGTATTAAATTACATTATGTAGTTATAATGACAAATAAACAAATTAAACAGATTTAACAGACTGGCATAACAGACTCTTGGTAAACACTCAGTTCAACTGGTGGGAATGGATGTTCATGAAATGCCAGTGTGTTCCTAGATATTCAAATTCAATTTGTCACAAGTAGGAAAAACAACAATTTTTCTGAAGTGAGGGTACCCTGGGACCTGGAATTGTTCTATTAAAATTAGGCCATGTCTGGAGGACCAGGTTATTAGCTCATTTGAGTTATAGATATCAGTGATTAGGCTTTATGGAAGGGAAGCAGGATATTAGTAATTGGGGCTAATCAATTAGGTGGACTTGTGTTTGCAGAGTTTATGCGCAGTTTATGGAAGGATTCAAATAGAACCTCAGGACACTTTCACCCTGCCACAAAATCATACATCTATACATTTCCCAAAGTAGTTTAGGAAGCCATGGTGAGGAGTGACAACAGTTCAGACCAGGTTTGATCTGTGGTTGTCACAATCTAATTGCTATAAAATGCTGTCCATCAAGTTATGAGAGGAGCCTGGGGAACAGCTTTGCCCATTCTTACCTTGTTACACATTATGCTTTCTGTTTGCCTGAGCAAACAAGACCTGTTAAAAGGATTTTTCATGATTTTTGGGGGGTTCTTCCTTTCAACAGTCAAGCTCTGAATGAACTGTTTTTAAAAATAAATATTCTGCTATCACTTTTTCCTTAATTCACGAATGTGACAGAAGTGTTCAATTGTTATGCCTATGACCAGGCATCTTTTATAAATCTTCTGATAAACACAAGAGTACTACACCAACTCAGCCTGAAAACCAGAAAAAAAGGGTAACATGCTGACTTGAAGCACATGCTTGTAAGAGTTAGTCAAGAAAGGAATTTTCACTATTACTCAGCTGATGAAAGCTTCTAGCAAGTATCAGACATTCCTACCAAGAGCTGTCTTGAGTACAAGGGAAATCCAATAAGGAAAACCCTAAGCAGGATTGTTATCATGTAAAACATCATAATTGTATTTTGAATCAAGCTTTTAGTTTACAGTAGTTAAAACAGTGTTTGTGAGAATACTACAAATTAATCAATGTTAGTTGATTTTCTTTGGATGTTCCTCAGTTGGAGAGAATTACATCAGATGCAATACGCTAAAACATTACTTTCCAAGGGTTTATCCTGGGAGATAAAAGGGGTACTAACTATTTATATGCTTTATGATGCCAGGTCCCTTGAAAACTGACTCCATGTGTTAAGAGATTGGTGTCATGCAACATCTTTGAACTAATATTTTTGTCTAATATGTTTTGTCTAATAATTTTTCTTTCTCAGTGCTCTGAATTATCTGTAAAATTCATATATCTCTCAGCAAGAGATAACAGTTTGATTACATTTCCCTATTCCTGAAAGGCTTAAAGGGCCTTGTCACAAGATTTGGTTGGTTAGTTACCTTTCTAGACATGAGCTGTGGGAAGAAAGCTGTAGGCAATGCAATTTTACAAGAAACATATGGGCAGAAATTTACAAGATCCTTGGGGAGCGACTTCTGTTACCCAGATGATTGCCAAAATTTCTGATCCCTGCACTCTGGAAATGAGACTGGGAAGTTAATCAGATTAGTATGAATGATGGTGTGGGAACTTTAATGTATGCCACTGCCCTGATGTACAGACCCCTATTGAATTCCTTCATTTAGGGTCCACCTTTCAGAATCTCTGAAGCCACAGATGTGTGAATCTATCCCCATCCTACTGCAATCTACTCATGAATGGAATGAACATGAACAGATCTCAATGAGCAGTGTTTCAAAGAATAATTAAAATTACTTCTTTAAGTGTTCTGGAGAATAACTGTTTTAAAGGTCATGGTCACTGTTATTATGACACAATTATGGATGAACATTTTGTGTGCATATAAATGAAGACCACAGAACAAGAACCAAGTTCATAATTCAGTGACAACTGATAAAAGAAAAATGTTGGTCATTAAAACTTAAGTAAAAAATTGTCATCAATCACCTTGTCCATATTTTACTACTATGATTTGCATAAAACATGCTTAGAGAGTACCAATTAGTAACTTTTAAGAAGAAAGAAAAATTAAGTCTGGTCATTAATTCATTATTTTTAGTAAGGGATAATTTAGTATTCTTTACAAAATTATCAAGATATTTCCTTTGCTATAATGAAATCAGAAACTGGACTTACTTTGATTCTCTTTAATGTATAAAGACATAATGAACTGATTTCGAGAAATGCTAGATTATATAGCCTGTCTTATACCCACATCTAAGCTTGTGCTATCAAGCAACTAACTTGGGTAGACAGATCTTGACTTATCATTAGACAGCCTTAATAATGAACCTTAATTGCACTCTACTATTTGCTATCCTGAAGCTTATTGTCCCCTTCTATACAGTGACAATACATAATACCCTTGTCAAAGAATTGAGATTAGATTTAAATAATTTGTTTTCTTTTTAAATTGACTTCACTCCATTTCTGGAATATAATGATATGGGATAATTTGTGGACAACACATATTCCAGGCACTGCTCTAAGTGCATGATGTACATTAGCTCATTTATTATTCAGAACAATCCTATAAGTAATTCTAGTATCTTTACTCTATGAATGCAAAAAAAAAATGAGACCAGAAAGCTTAAGCATTTTTCTCAGGATTACAGACTTAATACATCCCAGTGAAATGATTCCAACTCAAAGAACTATGATATGTACTCTTCTCAATTTACTGATAATAGATGCTTATGAATAGTTATGGGTTTTCCTAACTAGAATATTCTATCTATGACACTCTCTCCCTATGGAAGCTACAAAAATACTTGCATTCTGATATTATATGTAATGCAGATCACCAAAAGCCAGAAAAAAAATGTGCTATTCAATAAGGCTGGTAGTGTTAAACTTTGAGTTGAAAATCTCCAGCAAAATTTTCTTTCATATGTCTCTCCCTCGCAGTCTTCTACAGCGAGGTACTCAGGTTTATCCAGTGCTCTCCAACAATACTTGTCACAGCTGAGCCAGCTCTTAGGCAGACTAGACCCAAACCCGTGATGACTTCTAGTTCCAGCCTTGATTTCTAGTCCCATGATTCACAGAATCACTACCTTAACAGAACTTTACCCCACAGCTAAATTAAAATTGTACTTGAGACTAGGCTAGCTGCCAACCAAATAGCTGTCTTAGCAGTAGAGACACCTGTCTTGTAGCAGACTAAATGAGATCACTGACTCATTTACATAAACTAGCAGATGGGGAAGAGAGGCATTTGTTATCAATTTTTGGCCAGATTTCAACCAATGACATGAACTTAAAATGTTTGGTCTTTTATTGCCAAACTTCTAAGGCACTTACTTCCCTCATGTGGCTTCTATAAATATGCTCTTAAAGATTCAAAATAATAAGTGCATATGCTTTATTTTATTTTTTTTGTGTGTGTGTGTAAGGTACTGGGGACTGAACCATCACCTTCGTACTGAGCTACGTCCTCAGTGGTTTAAAACAATGTTTTTTTTTGTTTTGTTTTTTTTGTTTTTTTTGAGGAAGGACCTCCTTAAGTTTCTATATTGACCAGGCTGGGATCAAATTCTTGTTCTTCCCGCCTCAACCTCCCAGATTGCAGGGATTAGAGACATGCACCACTGTACTCAGCTTCTGCTTCACATTTTTTTCTTAACTGGCTAACTCATATTCAAGACATTAATTCTTCTATGCATTTCATGCAAACCTAAGTGGTTATTAGTAATCCCACTACTAATTACTGTACATGAGAGAGAACATAATCCTTCACATAATCCTTCATCATTAGCCCAAAGCTATATATTTTTTAAAATGGTTATGAGGTCTTGGATGTAATCCCTCACCACAAACACAAGAAAACAAACACATCATAGCTTGTGCTAGCACATATATGCATCTATTATAATCTCGTGAGCATATTTCTTCCCACTTCTATCACAGTGCCAAGGAGAGAGCCTGACAGATAATCAATATTCAATAAAGATTTGCTGAATGGCTGAGTGAATGAATTACAGAATGAATACTTGAACTACTAGCATTTGAATATCAGCTTTCACAGCTGTAATGGAAGGAAGTGAGAATTTCAGAAACCTCATCAGGGTCTCTTTGGGGAAAAGCAGTCACTCAGCCAACCCCAATCAATATTTACACAGTGTGAGTTCTTCCAGACAGGGTAGGAGCAGTGTCCTTTTCATCTTTCTATCCCAGGTTGTTAAGCAGGGACACCTACATGGCAGAATTTCAATACGTGCTGTTAAATGGCCACAAATGGAGGGCAAGGCTTGACCCTTCCCTCCGAGGAATGCATAATCTATAGTTTGTGGGCAGAAAGGCTACCTGCCCCAACTAGATGTTGCTGCCTACTAGTTCTACAGATTAAAATGAATAGCAATATAATATTTACCAAACTTTCTTAAACTTTTAAATAGTCCAAGACCTGATACCTCAATTATAAAAATTCAAGTTCGATATCTATGATAGTGATTTAGAAGGGAGCATTACTACCACATCATGAGTTACTATGTAGCAAATAAAACAATTCATCTTTTATCATTAAGATGTGACATGTGCCTGCATGTGGCCTGAGTTCCAATGAATTTGGCTTTGTGTAATTCCCTGGGTCATTAGCTATGCAATCATAATTTTTTCAGCTGTGCAGATTGGTTTTATTTTTCTCATCCATATTCTCCTCCCCTTCTCCATCACATTTCTACATTGATGGAAACCACAAGAGCACCATCTGGTACAACCTGTGCACAGGGCCAATCAGAGGAAGGGAGCTGCCAAAGGATGCCCGTATTTCATTAGATGAACTCATGTGCTACCTCTGGTCTCATGCCATTTCCTAGATTTAACTTCAGGGAGTTCAAGGACTCCTCAATAGTGACTAAATACAGACCTCCTGCCCCCAGTGGCAGTGACGTCTGAAAACTGTTACTGTGAAGGTGAAACAATTGACACTGGATTATGAATAGCTATATTTGCTGAGAATTAACATTTCCTGCATGTCTACCAACTGACTTAGGCAATTAGGGAGGCAGCTGCCAAATGAGTATTAACATAACTGGGAAAGCTTCACTGTGCATGAGTCAGACTATCCTGGCTATGTGCAATAGCTTCAATATACTGTACTGCCTTTAATTTCCAAGAAGTTCTTTCATGTGCAGACAATGCCCCATCTTGGAACAGTTGCCTGGAATCCTATTCAATAGAAATTACACTGCAGCTTGTGAGAAGCTAATGAATTAGAAACACTGTGGCTTAACTTTTCTTTAAGCCCATGAACTCCTATTTGATATCTGAATATAAGTGAAATTGGGGCTTCAATTGCTTTCACTATTTTTGGCAGTTTTATTTTTTATCATAAGGAGAAAATAATATTGAAATCAAAGCCTAGTAATATAGGTTCTAATATAGATTTTATATTATGCTACCTTAATATCTGACATTTGTGCTTTTTATTTGTTCTTTTGGGGCTTCAGTTCATGATCTATAAAACTCCCCTACAAATGAGAACTAGGAACATCTGCTTTTCTAGGAACATCTGCAATGCATATTTAAAATCTATATTCTTTCTTTTATTAAAGTAGGCACTTGTGCTGCTGAGCTATATCCTTGGCCCCTTAAAATCTATATTCATTTTTTTCTTTTAAATGTATTTGGTTGTTACAGGGTCTCACTACACAGCTCAGACTCATAGTGATCCTCTTATTTTTCAGCCTCCCCAGTGCAGGGATGACAGGCATGCACCATTATGCCTGGACTCTGTGGCCAGCTCTGCCTGCCCTGCAGCAGAGGCTGGCATGGCATGTAGTGCCACAAGGATCAAACCATAGTCTCTGTGTTTGTCTAAGCAGGCACTTAGTCCACTGAGCCATCTTGTCGGCCCAAAATCAATATTCTTGAATGATTTCTGTTTCCAGAAATATGGAGTTGATAGATGTTCCTCTACTATCCCCTCAAAGTACAAGTAAAGACAATGGCAATCATAAGAAAATTCCTAAAGTTGGAGAGAACAGTTCTGCCCCGTTGGGAATTAGGACCTAGGCAGTAACACAGTGGTGAGTTCTATTTTTCTTCTCATATGTCCCATGCTTGGAACTAAAGAGACTGGTGATCTGAAAGTGCCAGTGAGCTCAGTGAAAACTATCTCCAGAAATAAAAGGCTATTCACATTAGCCAAAGGTTAAAGAAAAGAGAGGTTGGCAAAATAAAAACCTTTAGACCATAACCAGTGCACTCCAGCCAATGTCACAGGAAGAGCTGTGCTCCTACCCGTAACAGCAAAATCTATGGTGGAGGTCTGTACTTCCAAGTGCACAAGGCTCTCGCAGGAACTGAACACCCATCCTGTGATATTGTCCAAAAGGTGAATAAAGAAGCTGGGATTTTCATCTCCACTGGCAAGTAATAAGGCTGTGGCTCTGTGGTACAAATGAAGAATCTCCCAAGAACTGGAATTTTCGTACCACCAAGCATTGATGGAAAGCCAGACCTGTCTGAGTGTCCAGAGAACAAACAGGAAATCAAGAGTTCCACTACCAAACGGCAGGAGCTGCGCAGTGCCATCCCCTGCCCAGGCATGCTTGGGTGAGAAACTCAGCTAACGCTGAACTTTCAAGTTAAATTCAGAATACATTAAAATAGTGGGGAAATATTCAGGTTTTAGTAAAAAACATGGTAACCACATGAACCAAGAAGATTTAAATTGAATGAAATTCAAAAAAAGTAGACTCCAATATCAAAATCATAAGTGGTGTTAGAATTTGCAGAGATTTCTAAAGCTGGCAAGATAAAAAACGCTTTAGTGGAGGCTAAGCGCAGAGCGCCTGACTAGCACAGAGCAAAGGCCTGCGTGCCAGCAATGCTCCAAAGGAAGAGAGAAAACAAAATAAAAAGAAAGCGTTTCTATGAACAATTCCAGCTACATATGAGACAAATCGAAATCAGCGATCCTTTCTTAAAATTTAAAGGATATAAAGAAATAACAGAAAATTTAGAACTAAAGGATACTAGAAGAAACAAAAAGGTCTTTTGATGGGGTTGACAATACAAAGGAGCGGCTAAAGAGGAGGAGCAGTGCATTAAAGACTGAACAATAGAACTTAGTTCAAAAACAGAAAAATAGACTGAACAAAATAAACAGGGCTAAATGAAAGATAGATGCTTGTATTTTCCTAATTTTTATGCTTCTATCTTGTAAGATGAGCAAGTACTTTGAAGAAGTGCTAACCATACTCTCCTATAATCTAGTTTTGAAATTTCATGTCATTGTTTTTATTATTTTTTCTTCGAAATGAAAAATAGAGCAGAGAGAGAGCGTGAGAAAGACAGAGAGAGAGAGACTGAGAGAGAGAGAGAGAGAGACAGAGACAGAGACAGAGACAGAGAGACCTAATGAGTTAAAAAAAATCTAGCATTCATATGAGCAGGGAGCTGGAAGGTGAGAAAGAAAGCAGAGCTGGAAGAGCACTCAAATAAGTAATGGCTAGCGCCTCCCCAATCTAGCAAGGGCCATAAATCTCAGTGCTCAAGAGTCAGATCACACACTGAACAGGAAAAACACAAAGAAGTTCATGCCAAGACACAACCCAATTAAACTTCTGAAAACCAAATACAAATTAAAAACCTCGAAAGCAGTGAGAGGAAAATAACATTTTGACTGCCCAAGAAAAGAGCAATTTGAAGGACAGCAAATTTCTCATTCACTAGAAAGCTTAGACCCCAGAAAGAAATGATAGAATATTTTTCTAAAAACAAAAACTTTACTAACACAGAATTCTATATCTAATATAAACATCCTATAGGAATGAAGAATAAGGAATATGTTCTCAGGTAAATAGAGCAACAATTTGACATCATCCTGCCTACATGAAGAGAAAGGCTAGCAGAAGTGTCTGAACAGAAAGACACAATGAAAGAAGAAAACCAGGGACATCAGGAAGGAAGACAAAACACAGTCAGCACAATTCTACAGATCCTTTAGGCTTCTCCTCCCTTGAGTTTTCTAAAAAATGCTTCATGTTTGAAAGGCAATTAGGCCAATGATGTGACTCTAGGTGTGAATATAGGAAACATTTGAAATAAGCATAGTATAAACAGTGGGGAGTAAATGAACATAATGGGACTTGAGAGAGATGGACTTGTACCAGAGAAGCATTTCCTGTCCACCCTGCAGGGTTTTTCTGTCTTGTACTGGGGAAAACTCCAAATACTATCGACAAGAGAGAATGGGAAGTAAGTGCTTTTAGCAGGGAATTTTTTTTTTTCAGAAAAGGATACTATTTGTTAGATAACAAACAGTGCCTGACACTAATTCTGAGTACTGATAAAAGAAATTCATAAGATGTATTTTTGAAATGCTAAGTGCAAAGTGTAATCCTAATCTATTGACTTCTCAATATCTCTTTTCTCTTTCATAGAAACACAGAGAAGCAGCAGAATATCACATGATGCTTGTGTGAAAAGATGATTGAAAGCTTAATAAACTGTATTGTCAAGGAACCCTGAGATAAAATGATAAAGACAGATAAACAAACAGCTTCTGAATGACAAGAACAAGAAATGTACTGGATTCTTCACAATCAAAATTCTCCCAAGACATTAAAGCAG
>NDGN011471259.1:0-11630 GCA_002564285.1 Tympanoctomys barrerae | reverse complement strand
TTAATTCTGAATTGTTTTACGTCTTTCATTTTTGTCTCTTTCTCAACCACAGTTCCACCTCACTAATTCCTTATTGGTATATATTTGCAATACAAATTACATTTTTTTGTGGAGTGGGGACCTGTCTGTGTCCATTTCTGAGTGTTTGTGTGGGCATATGTGTGATTTTTAAAACCTTTTTCCCATCCTCTCCCTTCATCCTACTTTCCTTCCTCATCTCAGTGTTCTCTAGCATCTCAATTTATTACCAGAACACTAATTTGTGTTTTTGCTGTATCCATTTTTTTTCAACTCATTGTATTTTTAAGTAACATTTTTGGAAATAATTTTGTATTCTGTATCCCAGAGTGGTTTTCTTTTCATAGTACATGCTCCTTCTCTGTTTCTATTTGCTTAACACACCATTGGGAAGACAATTAGAATTCTTTAAAGTTTTTCATTTTACTTAATCAGTTCTGCTCCTGTGAGAACCTCTTAGCTCAGCTGTTCCTTTCCTCTTGCCTTTTTTCCTCTGATCTGACACAGCTCCTTCCTGTAGGTCATGTCAACCTCTGCCCTATCTTCTGCTGCCACAAGAACTGTGATGACATAGAGTGGTGAAACCTTATATTCTTCCTTGTTCAGGTGAGCTTGGAAGATGAGAAACCTATGTTCTGTCTCTTATATTTACTGAAGCAACTCTATAAGTATGCTGTAATAAACAACTTAAGCCATGGAACCTGTCACTAGGCAACTGTTCTCCAAGGTAATTTGGGTCCAGGTAGATTGGTTTCCCCAGCACATAGCAGATGTCCCAGGAAAACAAGGATGTCACAACATCTTAAAAATCAATAACACTATTGCAGCCTTGAAAATCCAGTTTTCATCTTAATAAAACTACACAAGAAATAATATATCATCTCCAATTGGTAAAGAAGTATCAAAATAATCCAATAGCTGTTGATGATAGATGGAGCCCAAGAAGAGATTTGGAAGGTGGTATTAAACTCTTGGCACCAATATCATTCCTGGCTAGCTGCGTTTGATAATATTATTTATCCAACATTTGAATTTGCAGATGTTGGTGTAGAGGTTTGGAATTCCAGGTTGCCCACAGTGGGGTAATCCCCAAGGCACGAGGCCCTGCACAACCCCACGGCAGACCAAGGGTGATCCAGCGTCTCCCTGTTGAAGGAAGAGAACAAGTTAAGGATGGTGGAGTGGAGGAGGGAGGGAGACACACACAGAGAACTAGAAGTGCAGAAGCAAAGCAAAGGAAGAGCCTCAGTCTCTTGTCTGGGCCCCAAATACACATGGTGTGTAGGAGGGTGGGTGAAGGGGACACAAACTGAGATGCTGTTGGCTCCCCATGTCCATGAAGACACAGACACTAAAGTTCCCACTGGAGGGCTATGCCTTTAAAACCCAAGCCATCAAACCACAGCACTGGATGCAGGAAAGGCCAGTTCTGCCTCTCAAAATCCAGCTCTCCATCCCAGGCCTTGGAAAGATTCTCTCAGGAGCTCCACCTCCTTCCTGCTTCTCCTTTCCTCTCTTGGATAGAATGGAATGGGAGAGGGAAAACTAGTTGGCATGGTCTTGAGGCTGGGAGCTGCTGGAGTTGAACGTGGAGGCAAGGTCTGGGACCCTGAATATGGTCACCAGAGTGTTCCTATAGCTGTACTCCATCTCCCTAGAGCCTCCTACTGTCATTCCCTGAGATTTCTCTCCATCTCCTGTCTCTCAATGCCTCTGTTCTGCCTGGTTCTGCCAGCTCCTTACTTCTCTCTGACTCTCCTTGCCTTTCTGTGTGGCCTTCGTACCATGTATCTCCAGCTTCCTTCTCACTCTCTCAGTTTCTTCTCTCTGTTTCTCTTTCCATCCACATCTTCCTCATTGTACGTGGAGGCTTGAGGGCTTCCCTTGTATCTTCATTGCCCTGCGTCCTCCGTGGGTTTTACACTCCCTACTGCATTCTGAACATCTGCCTTTCGGTCCCAGTCTCTTACCTGGAAAGTATAACTGTTGTCATCACCACCAGCGCAGAACATACTGTTTTTATACAGGCTCCTATAGATTGCTCTGCATGTCTTGTACCATTGCACTCGAATAAGCCCACAGTGTAGTTCATCAGCGTATTGGACTATAAGAAAAGACACAGAGTTAGAAACACTCCTGGGTTGAGACAGCCATGGATATCACTGAATTCAGAGACAGGAACCCTAAAACTCACGATCCAGTAGTCGACCCCAGCCAGAGGTCAAGCACATGGTTCTAGTTTTCGGACAACTGGAGGCAATGGGGATGGTGTGGATGGTGTCTGATAGCACAGCTGGTCTGCTTAGCTTGATAAGCATGAGGTCAGAGGATATGGAATTTGTGCGAAACCATGGGTGTTTCACAGAGAAATTGGCCTCAATCATCTGGATGCCTGGTCCATATGGAGGGGAAATTCTTTGCAAGCCAAGCCCAATGGTGTAGGATCTGAGGATGATGGGACAGTCAGTATCATGCTAACTCAGCCTTGTGTAGAAGCCCGACTTCATATGCAGGCACAATTCCCATCCTATTCTAACCCCTCTCTTCCTCAATATCAGTCTCATCCCTATTGCCATCCCCAGTCTCCACCATGCCCAGAGCCGTCCCTGGTACCAGCCTCATGTCCTCTTGGACAGTATCCATATCCCATCCCAATCCACACACCCAACTTCACCTAAGATCCAAAATATTAGGATTGGTGCAAGAGAAGCATTGGCTAAGGTGGAAATGTAGGGAGACCTTAATGCAGAAAAAAACAAGATGAGTAGCACAATATAATATCCATAAAATTCTAAATTAATGCAGAATATCCATGATGATCAAAATATCAGAAGCTGAGGGTAAGACACCATTTGACAACGAGGTTTGCCCTAACTGCACACCCCTGGATCCTGTAATATTTCAAGTGGATATTTTGTGCATTATGGATGTTTTTGTTACTACTAATTTATTTTAAATTATACACTGAGCTACTTATTCCGATGAAGGATGTATTGCCTTGTCTCACCCCGTATCTTGCCAGGCAGTCTTGTACATGCTCCCTTTCCACCTGGCTCTGTCCTCACCTGTCTCTCTCATGGCCCGTGGCCCATACACCCTGGTAGGAGGTCCTTCATCCACACCACATGGTTCCTCTAGGCAGGACTGAGATCCAGGCCCGCTTCTCTCAAGCTATCTCCTCTGCAGTTTCATACTTTGACCAACCGCAGGGATGTGCGTGGGTTCTCTGCCCTCATGCTGCAGTTTCCGCTTGTCCTTCAGACCAAGCCAGAGAAGTGAACGTTGCTCCAACCTGGGAAAACGGCCCTCCCAACCAAGCCTCCGTTTTGAATGTAGCTCCATACCTAATGTTTCAAAATCTTTTCTTTTCATTTTGTTGAGAAACAAAGAGCAATGGGACAGTTTCAAAACTGATTAATAGGACAGTTTCAATAATTAATGCATTGTATGTGGTTGTCTTCGCAGTGGATATTCATAGTACAAGATGCAGAAAAATCTAAGCCCAGGACTAGTCCAGGCTCTGGGGTTAAGTCTTCCTCCCTGGCCCAGTGCCTCTGCAGGGTTGGAATAGAAGCTTAACCAAGACCCCACCCTGTCAGCACAAACCCCAACCTGGGCTTTGTCTCTCAATGTCTCTCAAACCCTGCTCACATGCCCCCACCTAAGAAGTTCTCCCTCCCAACCAGCCCTCTGCCCAATCCCCAAGGCGGTCATCCTTCCCTGTGCTTGCTTACGGTTTCCAGCAGTGCCCAGCTGTCAGCACCCACTGGGGATGCACCAGAGCTCCGGCGCAACTGATAGTGTTGTTGAAGAAGAGTGCTGCCCTCCAGGGCTGTGAATACGGAGAGCAAAAAGCTCTACCAGAGACTACTTTGCTGACCGAGGGGAGCTCAACTGGGAACTCACTGATCTTTCTTTCAGGGTAAACCACAGCTCCTGGAGGCAGATCAAAAGAGAGTGGATCCCTTATGTGGGTGGGATCTGGTGGGAGCTGAAATTGGATCACAGTGTGGTCCTCTGGATCAGGATTGCTAAGGCACAGGTTACATCAGGAGGACCAAGCATAGACTGGTTGTGAGCCTCCACCACTGGGGCTCTAGCAGGAAAGTTCCACAGCTGGACACATCTTCTGAACCTCAGGATTCAAAGCTGCGCCCAACCACTCCGTGGCTTGACCCAGGGGGCCTTCCCCACAAGGAGCCGCCTTGCCAAGCAGAAGATGGAGGCTACCATGCTTCAGATTCTGTCTGCTGGACATGCAAATTGGACAACAGGGCACAGGACACAGTCACTCAGCGAACCCACCCTACCCTGCCAGAGCCCAGCCTTCTGCACAGCCACCTTCTCCAGTGGCTCAGGCATGCTGACCTCTGCAGGGAGGAAAGCAGGTACTATACTCACTTTGCCAGCTTGGGTGAAAGCACCAGTACAGTGTTGTCCTGGTGCTAATTACAACTCACATCAGGGCTCTGGCCCATGCTGGCATGGGGAGGATTTGTGTTTAGACTGTATTATCTAAGCTGTTCTCAGAATATCCTTTGAAATGGGGAAACTGTGGCACAGAGATATTAGTGACTTTGCCCAGCTGAGAAGAAGGGGTGCTGAGATCTGCAAACATTCCCAGCATCCCCACAGGCTGCTTTCCTGGCCCAGTGCTACGTAGAACCCAATGTGCCCTACAGACTATGCAAGATTCCACATTGAGGTGCCCACAGGGTGCCTCGCACCCCTACACTCAGATACCTGTAGCTTTGTGGATGATGTATCCCAGGAGACACAGCCAGAGGCTTGGTGCTCTGGTCCCCATGTCAGCACCTGGTGGGGAGGAGAGGAGATGACTTTGGGGCTTCCCACACACTTGCAGGATGAGCAAAAAAGTACTAGGCCAACATGAACTCCGAGACACTTGTCATGAAACCATAAGATAAAGCAGAGTTTTTCACACTCTGCATTTCTGACATCCATCCACGCACGGCTGAGCATGGACCAAGGACACCCCTGTAGGCCCCCAGTGCCCTGAGACATCCCACTGCCCACTCCTGACTGTTGGGTGGTAAGCTGACATACTGGGCACTGCCCTGCGTGCTGGTGCATCTGGTATATCTTTCGTCCACTGCTCCCTGGCCCCTATGTCTCAGAAGGGACAATCAAATGGACCGTTCACTGTTCCATTCCTGGGAGAAGATCATGTGAGCACTACAGAGAGGAGAGAGGAAAACTGGAAGACTGAGGAAGGAGTGGCAGTGAGATACAGAGACACTGAGACAGTGGCTGAATCGTGGAGCGGGGAAGGTGGCACCAGACACAGAAGTCCCAGGGTCATGAAGCTGAAGGGTACTGAGTTGGAAATACAGCTAGGCAGAGCAGAGAGCTTCAGGGCTCAGGCTTGTTTATGCCCATGCATTACACGGAGCATGGGACACGTGGTGACTCCCTGTTACAGCTTGTTCAGTGGCAGGTCCTGGGAGTATCCCCATTCCAAAGAAGGAAAGAAACACAGACAGGCTTAGTAACAAGTGGAGAAGGACACCAGAAACTGTGCTCTTAAAACTTCACTGAAAAGTTCATGATATAACCACCTGAACTCCCAGCACACTGGAGAAGAAGAATCTTAAACAGCTTGGGTACTACAATTAAAGAAATAGTCAAAAGACAAGAGAAACACACACATGGAAGGACAGAGAGAAGAAAGAGGCTGAAACAAAGGGCAGGAAGCACAGGAAAGGCTCTGGCTGGGAGAACACAGGTCCTTCACCTGGCTTTGGCTTCTGAGCTCTCCTGGCACAGATGTCCTGCTCGTGGCTGACCCCTGTGATCTGCTGCCTGCCCAGAGACTTACTGATATTTATGAAGATTAGAAAGTGGGCTGGCCTGCCCTGGGGCTGCCTGAAACATTAAAGCCCAAGGGCAGCACTTCTCTGGAATGATCTCATGTGGGTGTCCTGCTTCTAATGAGATCAGGGCGCAGGGAGTAGGGGTCTGGGCCCTGAAAGAGGACTTGTGCCTGGTTCCCCGAATGCACTGACTACCTGTGGGTGTTCCCTTGACCTCTGTTGAGGCACTGCCTCTCCCTCAAATCTACTCTTCTACACTCAGCCTTCTTGTCTCATGGAGTTTCTGCTTTGGATTCCTTGCTTTAGTAGCACCTTTGTGTATATTGTCTTTATTAAATAAAAAAACTATGAAATCAAGATAATCAGCACATGTGTGTATGCATGTTTATATGTGTTGGGGGGAAGCTGGAAATTCAAAATAGTTTCTTCTCACTGAGCTCATGAAAAAGTACCTTTTTAGCTTACATGGAGTCAGTGTCTCACTAGGTTGCCACGTTGCCCAGGCTGGGTATTAAGTTGTGATACTTCTGCCTCACTTTCCCAGAGAACTGGGAAAACATGTGTAGGACACTACAGGAAGTGTATTTTTCTCTACCAGAGACCCACTAGGCCTCCTGTGCTCCCTCTACTCCCAGATTTTGGCCACACCAGATGTCTCATTCCTGAAATCCCCAGGCCTGTTCACACTGGCCTTAGCCTGTGAAGAAACTATTCCTTCCCTGATGTCTCCTGGGTCACTTGATTTTTCCTCTTAAAGCACTTGAGCTATAATTGACCTTGCACCTCAAACTCTGCTCCTTTAGGTCATGACTCTGCTAATTCTGAGCTATCTACTACGCTTAACCCACACGGGGCGCTCAAGCTATGGAGCTGTCCTTCACATGCCCAGGCTCTACAGTGCCCCATCCAATCACTTGGTCCTGGCAACTGCTGACATTTTTTTGTCCTCATAACTGGTGTTCTTGAGAATCTTGGAAATGGCATCCTACTGCTCGCAGTGTAGGCATCCTACCCTTAAGCTGTCCCTGTGTGTGTGCACGCCATGCTTCCTCTGCTTTCCACATGAAGAGGACTTGAGGCTGCGCATGTATGTGTTTATTGATCTGCTGTCTTGTTTTTGGATCACTTGATCTCTCCTTGAATATCGTGCATTTCCCTCACTCGGGACCACTTGTTGAGTTACAGTGTGGGATTTGTATTAACATGCCATGTTCTGATGTCCCATAGTACATAGTTTATAACAGAATTAACCTCACCCATTGGATCTGTTTAGTATTATCTGTATGCTCCAAACTGGGCAATAGTCTTTGCTAATAGTGTCCACTGGTTCATCCCAAGTCCCTGGCAGCACACCTGCCTCCTAGTGGTTGCTTCATTAATGCTTGTTAAAGATGAAATTGAATAAATAGTGTCTGACAGTTTCTTTCCATCTACAGAGACATTCTCTCTCTCTCTCTCTCTCTCTCTCTCTCTCTCTCACCTCTTCAGTCTTTCCTCTTTCCCTGACTTTCTCATCTCTTCCGTAGTTCTCTCCTGTGTGTCTCTAGTGTGTGCTGGTCATTGAGGTTCTGTCTGGAACCACAGGTCTAGAGTTGCACTGTAGAATGGGGACACAGAGCCTAGAGTTTGGAACTGAAACATAGGAACTGCCTCCATTCTCAGGCTTTGGCTCTGGTGTCTTCAATATGATTCCGGCCCTGGGGGTTGGAGTCCAGCCTGTGAATCTCGATGAACATTCAGGAAACTTACTGCCAAGGTCCACAGGCAATTATGCTTCAATTCTGGGCCAGACACTGTCTGCTGCATTTACTCATTTCTGCAGCCCCTGCACAAAGCAAAAGTGCATGACTACACTGCATAAAAATGTCATTGATAAGGTTGAGGATATGCCCCAGCCATGCAGCGCTTGCCTGGCAAGTGTGAGGTAGTTAAGTTCAATTCCCCAGAGCAAAATAAAACAAACACAAAAAAATAAGCAGACCTTGATTTATGGAGAGTAACTCAATTACGCCCACAATTGTTATCGGCTTCCTAGATCAACCTGCATGTAGGACCATGGAGTCCAGGAACGGCCGGCTGAGTCTAGAACAGACTGAAGCAGATGCAGCTCCCACCTATGGGCACCATCTCGGGAAATATGCATCTCCAAGTCTGCACTGAGCAGGTGACAGTTGAAGGCTGCAAGATCATCATAGATCTTTGTTTGGTGGATACCAGGGACTCGACGTAGAAACCATGGCCATGAGAGTCTCCATGTGAGACTTCTTCTGAATGCTTAGGAGAAGTCATAGGCAGCAGCACTCTCTGCATGGAGATGCTTGTAGCCCATGAGACCTTTAAAAGGAAAGCCAGCGAAAGGCCACAGGGAAGATTCCCTGGAGGATTAAAGTGGTTCTTAGGGGAATCAACTACAGTGCCTGCAAGTGGCTTCTTATTCGGCACAGCCTTCTGTTGGGCATGATGGCCCGTGCCTGTAATTCTAGCCCTCTAAGAGACTTAGTCAGGGATACTGCAGTTTGCTGACAAGCCTTTGCAAGTTAGTAAATATAGAAGACCCTGTCTCAATAGAAAACAGAAGATGAATGAGTGATGTAGCTTATTGAATATCCTGGATTCCACCCATAATAATTCAAAAACAGATAAAGAAAAAAAACAACAGTTCTCCTTGTCTTGGGCTTCCTGTCTCACTAAGTGCTCCCTCTCACACAGCCTGACCACAGTGCTAGCATTCAAGAGAACTTTTCTCTGTATTTTCCAAAACTTTATGCTAACTCTACCTCTTTCCTTCACTAATCACCCAACCATGCATATTTGAAAACAACAATGGAAGCCAGAAGAATACTAGGGCTGCATAGCCTCCTTCCCTTCAACTGGACGTTCCAGTGTCTGTGGATGGACATGTTGCTTCTATCTGGTTGTCTTTTTTTCCATAGACTAAAAGTGGTGGGCCTCAGCATGCCCAATACTGAAAATGCTATGTCTGCAATGCACCTTGAGTCTCTTGCTTCATATGAGATGGCTCTGTTCTGTTCCTCTGGAATATTTGAGATATCCTGGCTCATATTTGCATTTTGTCAAAGTACAGCAGTAGAAAAATAACTCTGCCCACATTAATTTCCTTTAAGTGTCTCCGTTAAAGATTTCTGGTCCTAGATGGGGTGTGGGTGTTCAAGAAAACATCCATGTAGAAGTGTAAAACTACAGAAAGTTGTGACTAAGCACCTCGTCTCCCTCTGTCTGAGGGCTTCTGTAGGCATTTGTCGGTGTTATCTGAGTATTTCCTGAGGAAACCGGGGAGTAAAACCTTCAGAGGATACCTGAGGGAGTTCTGCTGCTTCTAGGAGGTCAAAAAGTAGAGAATCAAATCAGATACAACCCCACAACTACCAGAGCAGAGATTGCAAGTAATGAGAACAAAAACCAGTTAATGGAATTTGTTCAACTTGCTTCAACTCCAAACTTCTATGACATGTGAAAGGCTTCAGGTGCATCTGTCAAATAGAACTATATAACACCTGGGTTCAAATAAAGACTAATTTGTAAAGAATTTATATCAGTAGAAATCACAAAAGTGAAGAGCAGCAATATTCTCATTTGACCTGATCACTAATGAAAGACCAGATCACCTGTAATGGACAGTCTGTGCTCAAGTACACTCTCCCATCTTGGATTAAACTTAGAAACTTACAAAATAAATATTTACTCATAAAAAAAAGATTTCTGGTTCTTCTAGGTACACTTTGGAAACCATTTGCCAGGATTTGTAAATGTGCTGGATTTTGGTTTGGGTGCTATCGAGCTTATAATAACATTTAAAATAAAATGCATCCATTTTCCTAACAATGACTGGAGTTCATGCCTCTTTGGAAAAGGGTAGCACTCCATGTGTATCAATATCACGTTTTCTTCATCTGTCCATCTATTGATACATGCTACATCTATCCCACTTCCAATATCTGCTATGATAATTTGGGCTGCAACAAACATGAGTATTCATAAATCACTATAATAGGAAGCCATTCACTTTTTCAGGTAGACTCCAGTATCAAATGGAAGCCCCTTGAGATCATAATTTTAAATAAGATGAATCAGACATACAAGGTTAAATATTTCATCATTTCTCTTCTAAGAGAAAGCCAAAATGCAAAGAACTGAAAAAGCAATATAGAACATAATGGGAAATGTTATATGATGTACAGGAACAAAGAGATGCAGAGAGGTGGGAGATTGAAGAAAGGAGATGAAAAAGGAGTCAAGCTGAGTGGTCCATGTATCAACTCTGATGAGGAGCACAATCATTACACACTGTGAACACGTACCAATAAAATGAAATTTTTAAAAAGTGTGGTAGATATTTGTGACCAGTCTAGAGTTAGGAAAGATGACACAGTAGACTAGGAAGATCAAAACAATTCTACAAAAATAAGGACAAAGACAAGGATGAGACTGAAGAATAATAAAGAAACAAGTTTCTGTTTGGGCATGCTGGTGCATTCATATAATTCCAGGCTCAGAAGTTAAGACAAGAGGAGCACTACAACTTCAAGTCCAATGTGGGCTGAAACGTGAATTCATGGCCAGCCTGAACTGCACAGTGAAACCCTATCTCAAAGAGAGAGACAGAGAGAGAGAGAGAGAGAGAGAGAGAGAGAGAGAGAGAGAGACTAATTTCCTCATGGGGTTTATCATCTGTATCAGATCTTATCTTACCCTGAGGCATCCACATCAGTCATTATCTCTAGGGCTTCCAGCTTTGATCAGAAATGAGGGTATGAAAGTTTCTTCATTTTGATCATCACATAAGGGCAGGAGAAGGGCTAGTTTCATTGTCCCCTAGAATCATCTTGTGGGGCTGGGGGATGGGTCAGTAGAATAAGAATTTGCCTGGCAGGCTCAAGGGTCTGAGTTCAATCCCTAGTTCCAGGGCGGGAGGAGAAGAATTATCTTGTAATACATGGTCCCAAAAAAGTGTCCAGCAGAATGTTTTAAACTTTTTGAGTTTGGACTGCTAGGAACTTTCAGTAATGTGGATTGCAGAGATAGAGCTGAGTAGATGTGGAATTTTGAGAAGGAAAAAGAAAATAGAAAAGATGGTCTGGTGGCCTCACAAGAAGCACATGGACTTCACACTCTGCAACCTTAAAATTACAAAACAGAAGGACATTTTTTTAAAGAAATAGAGCCCCAGGTCACCGTATTCCAGAATGTCAGTGGCCTAGGACAGTTGTTTCTCAGGATTTGGTTCTTAGACATTGGATACTTATAAGATGGAGAGGAGGAAGCCTGCCCCTGGTCCAGCTGGCAGCAGATCAAAGTGGCCATCCTCCTGGTGCTGCTTTTGTTCCATGCAGAATGGGAGAGCTGTGGGGTCAGGAAGAATTTCATCCCTACTTCAGAGGAATGCCTGGGCAGCTAGATAATGTGCCTTGGACAGGGTCATGTGTGAAGCTGTGAGTGTGAAGCACATGAGACAAGTTGTGCTCCAAGAAACAGAACTGATGGAAAAGTAGAGCTGAAACCTACAAAGAAAAACTGTCCTCTAAAAATTCTGTTAAGTCAGTAGGAACAGCAGGAACATGGAACATGTAGTACGCAACATGAACAATGCTGAGGTAGAGAATATAAAATAGTTACAAAACTTTTTTTTAAAAATACAGCGAACTAGGAGCAGGAAGGATACAGCTAAATTACAAACTAGCAGGTAGAAACTATATGTAAGGTGGTAGGGAACACAGAGATGGGGAAGGAAAGCAGGATAAGGGGAGACACTGGGAAAAC
>NDGN011471252.1:0-14098 GCA_002564285.1 Tympanoctomys barrerae | reverse complement strand
ACACACAGTCCACGACACACAGTCCATGAAGAACATGCTTCCTAACTTATGTCCTAACTTATGTGCTTCATTATCTATAGAGTATGGGATTGAATGCTGAAAATATTAATCAATTAGTAGATAGCATTTGGGTTTTAGTTAAGATTTAAAGAACAATTTCCTCCAAAACTTAGTAACATCATCATGCAATGGAACTCATATATATATATATATATATATATATATATATGAGTTCCTTTGTGTATATATATATATATATATATATATATAAAGGAATAACTTTTCCACATATATTGTCTCTTTGCTTTTTATTATTCAGGTCCCAGGACAATTAATGAAAACTTGGCTATGTCACACAAAAACTGGATCTTGGGTTCCCTATGTAAAAACAAAATTCCTGACATCTGTACTTTTGAAGAAAAGCTCTCTACTCTGGCCTTAGCATATTATTTTCTTGATTCGATGTTTCAGTATTATTCAAAAGGCTGTAAATAATGCAGCGCCAAGACCTAGACTTATTATCCATTTTTAATGTTTCTTCATGCAAAGTCTGCACACCATCTGCTTGCGCTCACACCTCTGCTGACGTGATGTAAAATCTCCCAGGTGCTCTTGTTCTCCCGGAAACTAAGGCACTTCAAGTAGGAAGTGAAAATTAGCAAGACTGCCACATTAGGGTGGTGATTAGCTTGAGGAGAATTCAGTATGAATTGACTTTGGCACTGAACTGCAGCAAGCCTTCTAAAATAGAGGTTCTGTCTATATTCTTTTCTTTGATAACTTAAGGTCAGTAAGAACAATAAAAAATGGAAGGGTCAGAGCACAGAAACACACCCAAATGGGGAGAGGGTGGCTCGCTAGCTCTTTAATAGCTATGACAAGTGAATTCAAGAGCCGATCTGAAGGCTGTCATGAAAGCCTGTCAGCAAAATTCAAAGTAAAAGCCACTCTCCTAACTGAAAGAGACTGCCAGTCAACTGATCCTCTATTCAAAGATGACTGTCATAAGCTTTGTAGAAATTCCTACAGATTACAAAAAAAAAATGTCCAAGATATTTTCAGATCACTAACTGGCCACAGCTGACCTGAAATACACAATGCTGAACACCCAGCAAGTCAAGATCATGGGCTCCTACGCTGAAATGTATTCCTGAGAAGATTCCACAAATAATTTTTGATCGATGTTTTGCTTCATTGCAGAAATGTATGGTCTGTAACTAATGTAGACCAAACAATACTATATTTCATGTCTCTATAGCACCCCTTAAGTTCATCTTTAATGATATGTCTCAGGATTCAAGTGGAAAGAAAAAAAAAAGAACCTGAATTAGTTTCTCTTAAATTTTGCTACTTGAATCATGGAAGGGAAAGACATCTACCAAATGTCAATGACATTTAGTAAGTGTTAAGAAGAGACATCTTTAAAATGCTACAGAAGCAACATCAGTTCACATAATTGGGAAGCGAATCTTAGAGGACTCATATGTCCTCAGGGAGCTGTGAGAAGCTCAAGGTGCATGTTAGATCACTGGAGAAAATATTCCTGAAAAAGGTTGACATGGGACCTCTATAAGGTAAGAAAACAGGAAGATATCTGGGTGAGGGCCGGACACATACAGGTGTGATACTTAAGAAATACATGTTGTCACAATACCTGAAAGACAGCAATGTTAGAAGCTACTTGGGAGGCTGTTGAAATTCTAGACAAAAGACAGCGAGGGTCAGAGTGGATGCCACAGCAGGGAGTGAAGGGTGAAGTAGAAATCTGTGTGGTCTTGTTGTAGCTTCCCCTACACATGGGGATAGCAAATGCCATTCACACTTGACATTTGGTCTGAGTTTTGAAGAGATATGAAGTAAATTGGTACATTCAATAGTTATTTTTATATGCTTTTTTTGTTTTTGTTTTTGTTTTTGTTTTTTTGGTGGAAGCAGAGGTTGAACTCAGGCCCTTGTGCTTGCCAGGCAAGCACTTATTGTACTGAGCCATCTCCCCAGCCCTATTTTTTCACTTTTAAACACTTAAAATGTGTTAATGAATGATCCTCACACTAGTAAGTGTAGGTGTTACATAGTCCCCCAACTAGTTCAAGGGATAATATTGCCTCGGGTGGCAGTTTGATAGGTTTTCCAACTAAAGGTAAGATTATTTTAATAAACTCATCTTAATACATTAAGACAATATTATTCATATAAGCCACATTGCTCATTAATCCACTTCTATAAAGATTTATAAGAATCTTCTCCAGAGATTTTATGATACTCTGAGTAGAGCCTAACACAAGGTCCTACAAAAAAAATGAGGGTCTTGTATTGCTGGCCAGCAGCCAGTTGACTACTGGCCAGAAATACAAGACCCTCATTTTTTTTTTCATTTATTTATTGGATGCAGGGTCTTAATACACAGTTTGACTTATAGTGATCCTCCTGTCTCAGCCTCCCCAGCACTGGGATTATAACCATGTGCCACTATGCCCAGTTTTGAGGCTGGCATAGCATGTGGTACCAAGCATCAAACTAGGGTCCTTGCACTTGCAAGATGTTTAGACTGCTGAGCTATCTCCCCAGTCCTCAAAGTCATTCTTGATTTTTTTCTTTCCTTGTCTTTCGCATCTAACTTATTATCCACAGCTCTTCATTCTTAATCTAAAACATCTGATGGAAAAAGATGTAATTATAAACTGTAAATTAAGATCAGAAGTATCAATATAGACTCGTGAATTAAAATATATGTGTGTGTCTAACCCTCTAGCTCTGTCCACTGAAAGAACATAAAAGCGATGAGATTCCTCTAGCAACGTGCATATCTAGATCCCTGGCCTTGGTTTCTGCCCATACAAGACCCTCATGATGAGCTGTTAAAGCCAGCCCACAGTCCTCAGATAAATGTATTCATGTGCTCATTTATTGAACATCTAGATGCTAGACCAGGTAGACAAACCAACATATAAGCGCGGTAACAGTGGCTTAATCAGACACTTCAAAAATGCGAAGTCTCACATCTCAGAGGACTCAACAAAGCATTTTATGGGCCTCATGATTCTACCTTTGCCAGGCAAATGAGGCAAGGACGCCACGCCAGACACAGCAAGCATCAAGAGCCACCTGGCCAGCAGTCTCTCGACCCATTTTCCAATTTGGGAAACTCTGAGAACTAACCTGTAAGATCCGTGGGGGGAAGAGCAAGAGATAAAATACTCCACGCCATTCAATTAAGTCTCAATTTTATCCTATAGGAACTAATGAGGCACGGAAGCATTTTAGCCAAAGACAAGTGTGACAAGATTTGAATTGTAAAAATGTCGTGTAAGCTCCATTGTGGATAAAGAAATAGAGAAGGTAAAAGAGGTTAGCCCAGAGCGAGACAGGCAATTAACGGCAATTAACAACACTAGAGAGAAGAAACAGTAAAGACCAGAATGGAGGCAATTGGAGCCGGAAACAAGGAATGAAGGGTAGAGAAACTTTAGGGAGGTGAAACCAATAGGGTGGACAGTGTGAAGACAAGGGCCGAGCCACTCTTCTGGGTAGCGTAGGATACGCGAGAGACAGAAAGTACAGGGAAAGGGGCAAGTCCACAAAGGGAAGCACTCATCCGTGTGCAGTGCGCTGGTGGCGGAAGTGGCCTTTCAGCTGCAGAGACCCAGCCGCAAGCGCACCACGCCCAACAGCGCCCGCCCGCTGCGGTGATCTCGGCTCCAAGGGACCTCGCTTCCCCACCGGCGCCCGCTGAGGCCAGCTGCTGTCACCGGGCGTGCTCTTCTAGCTCCCGTTCCTGCTCAGGCCTCCTGCGAGGCCTGCCTGCCACCTACTGAGGACCGTGTAGCCGCTGGATGTTCTTCCCTCCTGATCAACGCCCAGACAGAAGGCCCCTCTGCAGGCTGCGGTTCCTGCCCTCCTTGTTCTCCACATACCTTTCCCCAAATAAACCCCTTGCATGCTTGATCTCAATTATGGCAGTTCTGCAAGGGCCGAAATTGACACAAGGAAACGGGCATGATGTCAAGTAAGCAGTTTGCACAGCCGGCTTGGGCATCTCTGGGCAGAGGAACAACTGAGCCTGGTGTGGAGGTGCATCTGCTCAAGCGCAGGCCCTCAGGAGATGACGGCGCCGTCCTCCCGGGCTGCCTGTGCTCACAGCCAAAGTGGAGCTGTTGGCGTCGAAAAGGCAAACACAGCGCTCTTGAAATTGGTAATTTGGACAAAGCTTTAGACAATACGGATCAGAATGCAGCCTTGGAAATGCAGCTGAAACATGAAAACAAATTTTTAGTATTCACCCTAATGCTAGTTTTAATCTGTGTATGAATAAATGACATGTTACGGTTATTTGTATCTTCTTGCTGTGCTGAAATAGGAGAACTGGGCTCTGGCTGCTTCCAGCTTTTCCAAACACAGGATGTGAAGTATAAGAACAAGACAAATCCGTATCACCCAGGACCTGAGAACTGAGTGTTCCTCTTCTTGGAGGAAGTCTTGCCAATGAAATGCCATCTGGCTCTGTTCCTGTAGCACGCACTTAATCCCTTTAGCACTGTGCTTTTGAACATATTTTTAAAGCTTTAATTGGCTATGTAGATGATTATGGGGTCTGTTTGTTCGTGTTATAAAATATTTTAATACTAGCTCTGTCGCAACCTTACCTTGAACTTCTTCCATTTTCTTTGTAATTTGCCAAATTATCATGCACACAGTAGAAACCAAGAATTGTTACTAATGGTAATGATAATGATGTAATTTTATTCATAAACCACCCAGAAATTACATCTTTGCTCAAATTACCTAAATGGCTAGATTCTCAAAGTGATTACAACTTGCACCTTCAGGTTTGCAAAAGTTGCTGCAGGAGAAGCCCTGGTGTGTGAGCCGGGAGGCTGCCAAGCCTAGGCATGCGCCCAGCTCGCTCTACCTGCAAGTGCGCTCACCCAGGCGGAAGCCACATGGTGTAGCCAGAACAGGAAGACGCAGTGCTGCAGTTCTTATGAAATGCACAGAGTGTAAAAATAAGAAAGAGAGCAAGAGAGAGGAGGAAAGGGGAAAAGAGAGGGAGAGAGAGAGGGGAGGAGGGAGTGAAAGCAAGAGGGAGGGAGGAGAGAGACAGACAGAGACAGAGACACAGACAGAGACAGAGACAGAGGCCCAAAGTAATTAGATTTGTATGAAAACTGCTCTGCAGAGACACAGCAATTCTTTAGCCTATGTCAAGAATGCAGGTCTGGGGCCGTGAGATAGCTCAGCAGACTAAGCACCTGCTTTGGCAAGCATAGGGACCAGGGTTCGATCCCCACTCCCACATGCCACACCGGCCCACCCCCAGGGTGTGCTGAGCCTGGGAATGAGTCTGGGCATGGTGGTGCATACCTGTAATGCCAACACTGGGGAGGTTTACGACAGGAGGATCACTACGAGTCTGAGCTGCACAATGAGACCCTGTACCAAGTACATAAAATGAAAAAAAAAAAAAAACCAGGTCTGCACTTTTACCTCAAACAATCAGGTATATTACACAACCCATGCAGTGTCACACTTCATATTTAAGACTCTGTGAAAGTGGTGGGTCAATTTTAATTTTGAACTTGCATTACAGTTCAAACTTAAATTCTCTTTCTATCTAGAGGTCAAATTATATTATGTATTTGTCACTAATTAATGAATAGCAAAATGGACTATGAGCACATCTTGCAGATGCTTTTCCAGCCTAAAAAAAGAAAATTCATTTAGAATTTTTACATGGAAATATTTTTATCTCTTGCTAGTTTGTTACCTGAAATAAAATAATTTCAAAGTTGCAATCATGTATTTCATGTATGGCACTTGGGCAAAAACTATTTTTGAAAATAAAAGGAAAACTCCAAATGCTTAGTGAATCTATATATTTAATTTATTGCGCACCACAGTCATCTCTAACACACCGTCAGGTCCACTGGTGATAGCAGGAGACATGAAATGCCAGTGGAGATATTGAAGTAGGGGCACACAAGCCAAGACACTAAAGGTAATTACTGAAAGTCCTGACCCAAAGTTTGGGTAACAGAGAAACAATGTTCTGGCTTATTTACACATTGATGAGCACTGCAAAAGTGAGCCTTTACAGTCTATGTATTGTTTATCCTAGAAGTGGTTGAATCAGACACACACACACACACACACACACACACACACACACCCCACCTACCTTCTTGACCTTCTGGATCCATCAGGTGGTGAACTACTAGGTGGCTATATTTTGATTCTTTTTGACCATTTCTTGAGAACTAGGGAAATAATACATCAAAATATCAAATAACAATTCAAAATATGTATTAAGTGTATTTATACTTATAAACTTCAGACAGAGCTAAGAAAAGTATTTTAAGATACTGCATATTAATCGAGCATGACTTAAGAAAGACCACCTAAATATTGTCTAGTACAAATCAAGACTGGAACAATGGTTTCAGAGTGGGAAACTTTAAAAGCTACTCAAGAAGGAGAACACCCTGCTCACCAGAGACTGCTTCTGCTGGCATAGAGAGAAGCATCTTTGCCATATTGATTAGCATGACAGCAGCTCCAAGATCTGAGAGGTGGTCAAGAAACACCAGAAAGAAATGGCTTTTGTTCGTTGTGGTGAAAACTGTAACACTAATCTCACATAAATCTTCCTAGTAATGAATGCAGAGTTCACTTGTTCTCATCAGTGCATCCTTGGCAAGTCTGCGACGTCGGACAGCCCAACTGCCAGATGGTCTCTCGAGTAGTAGATTCTGCCTCAAGGGGGCCACACCACCCCAGCAAACATTTAGGACTGAATCCACTGCTTTATTCCATTCAAATAAGACAACAGAATTAGCTTAAATGAAGTGTTATTCAACCTTTGGAAAACAAAACTCGTGTCTGTACTTCTCAATTTGGTGTCAAAGAACAAATAGCCACTGGATACTATAAGTTAATATAACATTCCTTTCATCCATAGATTTCAAAACACTTTTCACATCCAGCACACTTTTCTTTACAGCATGTCTCAGGAATTTAGAAGCAAGATTTTTTGTACAGTTCACAAACAAGGAAAACCAAAGGTTCAATAGCCTCACTAACATCACACAGCTAAAATAATAGCAAGATTGCTATTACGCTGCTCCCAGTGTAATACCTCTTCCATTAAAGAAAGCAGTCTTTATTATACCTGTATTCCTGAAAACCAGTATTTAGTAAATGTTCAATCTGAGCCAGGGGAAACAACTCAGTGGCAAAGGTGCCTAACTGGCATGCACAAGGTCCTGAGTTCGATCCCTAGTATCACAGGGGGGAAAAAAGAAAAGAAAGAAATCTGGACGTACCGAATAGGGTAGCTGAGTTCTAGAAGGTTAAAAGTTATTTCATCCACTTTTATTTTGCTGCTGAGGCCTCTGGTAGTGTCGGAAACGGGAGCACCAAAGCCCACAGCTGACTACTGTACACCCTGGCAGGAAATTCAAGCAGAAGGGATTAAGATCCTGACAGCTGCAGCTTCAGAGCTTCTGGTTATGCAGCAGTGACGTTGGAACGCCCCAACGAGGGGGGCTAGAGAACAGGAAAATGTGCCTGAGCGTCTCATGAGCTAAGCTAGAGCTGATCGGGAAGTATAAAGCACTCCTGCAAGTGAGTGAAGACTGCTGGGAGGAAGCAATCCAAGTTTTCCACCTCAGTGCCAAGAGCTATTCTAAGATTCCATGGCTGTGACGTCTTAAGAAACGAGAGCCATGCTCTCTTTAATGTCACCTGTCTAGGTGTGAACACTGCTTTCAGCATCCAGGATTCTCAAGGGTGGGCGCAGCAGTGTTCTGCACCCAGGAATCAAATTATCATGACTCCTTCCCACCCTTGATGGGCAGGCTGGGGAACAGGCACGGCCATCCGCCCACGTGCGTGGAGGGGTGCATCTCAGAGAGCCCTTGGCACTGGAAACATCCTCATTATAAAGTTCCAGGCAAGACTGCAAAGTTACACGAGGTCTGTGAGTCCACAACTACTTTATACACCAGAATGTAAATACAGGGCCGAACTGAGACCACGTTAATGTACTTGGCAGTACAAGAAGTCAGGAGACCTAAGCTTAGTCCTGTCAATAATGAAATTTGCTTAGTATGCTTCTTGACTTCTTTGTCTATAAAACAAAGATAAAAAATGCATATGATGGCGTATATGGGATAAATATTGTAGGCTTAAAACATGCTATGAAGTACAAAATCCTAAATAATGCAAACTATTATTCAAAGGAGTTAATTTTGATCAAAGGACATTTTCTCTTTTTAAAAACAAGAATGAAAAATCGTGTGATGAATAAAAAATCATGTCTTTTTCAAGGAGTTGTTTGAAATATAATGCAATCTTCAGTGCTGGATTTCTTAAGAAGCAAAATCTCCAAATCAATCATCTTAACAAATATCATGACAATGAGCACTTCAGTTACACTGAACAGTGGAAAATTATGTAGACCTTGCTTTCATCTCTAAGCACCTTATAGCAAATTGTGCTTCTTTTATAAAGCAGAAAAGCAGGCTTTTAAGTACACACACACACACACACACACACACACTTCTACTACACAACAACAGAACCATCAAGGAAGTCCAGAACTCCGTGCATTACTGGAGACTGCTGTGAAGGGAACGAGAAAGAGACCAAGAAGCTGCAGAGCACAAGTGTAAGGACACCGCAGAGCTTCAGGCAAACTCAGCCCCCTAGCAAAAGGAAAGGAGGATGGGGGCTGGAAAGGCCACCAGGAAGTGAGCGCCCAGGACCCCAGAAAGAAAGGACAGAGTAGACCTGGCACTCAGCGCTGTCCTTAAAGCACAGCATTGCTGATTATGCTGTCGATCACAGAAGGCTAATTCACAAACCATGGAGGCAAAGGGCAGAGCAAATCTCAAAGGATGAGAGAGATGCAGCAGATGACGTGCCTGCAAAGCTGGCTTCTAGGAATGGGGGGAAAATGGGAACTGAAATCGTACAAACCTCGCACACCAGATTTGAATCCACTTAATCCTGACTGGGTTGAGGCTGTCTTCCTCTGTTGCCTGTTAAAATACCTTCTGGGAACCTCGAGAATAGGAGAGCTACAACAGCTACAATTTTGAGTATATAATGGCCAGGATTAAGTCCAAATTTACCAGGTATACTAGGAAATCTAGATATTGGGATTATTTGGTGTAGGCTTAAAGTAACTGTCTCTAAGACAATCAAAAATAAGGTGGCTGGGGAGATACCTCAGTGGTCTAAGTGCCTGCCTGGCAAGCACAAGGACCCGAGTTTCATCTCTGGTACCACATACTGTGCTGGCCCCACAACTGGGTGTGGTGGGGCACGCCTGTAATCCCAGTGCTGGGGAGGCTGAGACAGGAGGGTCACTATGAGTCTGAACTGCATAGTAAGACCCCGCAACAAACAAACAAATAAATAATTTTTTAAAAAATAGATAAAGACGATTATAGTAAAGGACTAGAATGTATGTGAGAGCCAAATCAAGCTGAAAATAATAAATGAAGCAAATAACTCAACATACGGATTTAATGGCAAATATAAGGTAATAAAAAGATTGAGTTAGAAGATAATTTTAGAGAAAAGATAAGATGATCATGATCTAAAAAAGTTAAAGGCACCTGAACTTGCTTTTTGCTCTTCTTTATGGCTATATATATATATATATATATATAATCTGTTGGAGGGAATGTGGGGTGATTCACTGTCTTAGCTACCATGAATAACATCACAATAAACAGGGACACGCAGATATCTCTCATATGCTGACTTCAGTCCCTACAGATAAACAGCCAGGAGTAAGATGACTTAATTATTTGGTAGTTCTCTTTTAAGTTTTTAGTTTTTAAGTTACTGCCTTCCAAATTAGTTTTACTAATTTATATTCCCACCAGTAGCATATATGGCTTCCTTTTGCCCACATCTTGGGCCAAGGAGATAGCTCAGTAAAATAAAAGCCTGCCTGGCAAGTGCAGGGGCCTGAGTTCAAGCCCTGATACTACAAAACGAAAAAAAAAAAAAAATACTCCACGTCTTGCCCAC
This sequence comes from Tympanoctomys barrerae, assembly GCA_002564285.1. Taxonomy (NCBI): domain Eukaryota; kingdom Metazoa; phylum Chordata; class Mammalia; order Rodentia; family Octodontidae; genus Tympanoctomys; species Tympanoctomys barrerae. Next base: position 4,057 of record NDGN011471252.1, on the reverse strand, counting down.
GTTTTGCTTAACGGCCATCTAGCTGGCTGCATTGCGATGGACTCTCGAGGTGCTTTTAATTTGCATTTCCCTGGGGGCTACAGCACTGGGCGCTTTTCACAGATTTACTGTGTATACTTCTATGGAGAAGTATCTGTTTAGATCAGTTGTACATTTTGATTGGATTATTCTTTGTTAAATTTTTAGTTCTTTATAGATGAGGTATGATCAAACTATAATGAATATTTTTTATAATTTATTATTGTAAAAGACATATTAGTATTATTTCCCCTCAAAATACACCCTTTTGCTTTTTTACACACTTATTCTGTCTCTCTCGCCACTTTCTGGAGAAAGTCTGGAAGTCTTTTTGTGTTCCTCGGTGTGTTGTCATGACTACCTTGATGTTCTGAATGGAAACAAAATGTTTGTGGCCACTTTGACTTTGGGGAAGAGGCAGAAATCAGACAGTGCCAGAGCCAAGAAATGAAGTGGATAAGGATACCTGTAATGTGCTCCTCGACAGAAATTGTAAATTTTTGATCAGGGAGCCACATGGTCCAAAAAGTACAATGAATGCTGCTGCCAAGCATCACCCACTAGAAAGGCAAGCTGGTAAAAGCACGATCCAGTATCTCTGGGTTTCTCCAAGTCTCTGTGTCCTGCTGAGCTCCAGCATTCTCCCATGGTCATTCAGCTTGGCACAGATACACGGCACTTCTTTTAATTCCGTGTGGCTGGAGCGCTGGCTGCCCTGCTCCGCCATCGTGGGAAGGTCTCCTAGGTGGGTAGATCTGGCAAAGTAAGCGACTGTCTCTCAACTTGTTCCTACAGCTTTAGAAAGATTTTTCCTTGGACATCAGGTTTAAAAAGAGAACGTACTGTACTAGCAAACTGTTCTATAAATACGATACAGCATATGCTTCTCATGATCCAATCTATTTCCCCCTTCTTCCTGGGCAAATCAGGTAGAAATTATTTCTGAGCACAACTACAGCCATATGCTCATTTCACGTCAACAAAAATGGAAAAATGATTTTTTCTAGTCTTCCCCCTTGATGTAAGACGTTCTGCGTGACCTGAACTTTCATTCTTCCCCCTGTCCACAGGCTGTTATGGAGCCAGGATAGGCAATTCCAATAAAACCTAAGGAATAATGGAACCGGAAGCTCGGAATAACCTCATGGTGGCAACTGCTTCACCAGCTCCGCCTGACCCAACTGTTGGATCACTCTCTTGCCCACGTCGTGAGTCTTGGTGGCAGGCTCAGTTTAAAGGTAATAGGACAGTTAATCTTGTGGAGGAAATTTCTGTGATACAGATATTGCTGATTCACTTTGACCATTTTCTGATAGTGAGACTCAGGAGTGAAAAGCAGAGCAGAAAGATTTGAAAAATTTGCAGGCTGTCAAGAAAATAAGTATATGTAAAGTTGGAACTGAGGAAGGTGTGACTGTTGAAGAGTTTAGCACCATTAAAAAGGCAAGTACTGGCCAAGAATGGTAGTACATGCCTGCAATCTCAGCACCTGACAGAACAAGGCTGGGGGATCACAAGTTAAAGGCCAGGGGTGGGAAGGGTTCTTTGCACTAAGACAAGAGTCCTTCAAGGCCTCGCAGGAACCAGCTAGAAGCCACCTCCACCACCACCACATCACAGGCTGAACATGTGTATGTGCAAATTCATTTGAAAGACTTTGCTTTGAGAAAAGAGCGTCAGGGCACTCCTCTTCCACAGGGCCGTTAGAAAGCTGTTTCCCCGAGACTCACTGTACCGCAACGCTGCCCAAGCACTCAGGCCACAGCAACCATGATCCAAGTGGTCCACCTACTGGTACCACTAACAGCAGACCTTGCAAACACCCACGTGGGGTCGGTTGTGTGGGTGTGCAGAAAGGATTACAAGGCCATAGAGCTTTCCACTCATGTTTTAAAGGCAGGTCTGGAAGACCAAGCAACGCCTGACAGGCTCAGTCAGAGCACTACAGGAAATCCCCAAGAAGGCGGTGCATGAAGCTGTGAGAAGGCCTTACTGCAATGAGGTCCTCAGGAAGTTGGAGAGGCCAAGAACGTGGGCTACGTGCCACGGAAAGCTGCAGCGAGCAGAGTCAGCCCAGGAGAGGTCATGTGGGCTAGCACCACCAAGGCCACAAGGACCAGGCCCTCTAAAAGCTGTGGAGCTCACATCACCCCATCATGCGCCCCAGATCCCAGCCATGGAGCTATGGTTTTAATGCTTCTCTCACTGGGTTTGGGTTTGCTTCAGCCCAGTTCCTCTGTTATGCCCCTATTCCTTTTTAGGATGGTAATATTCACCCTGCCCCATTGTGTCCTGGGAGTCTTTTTGATTTGTACAGTGAGTCATTCCTAAGAGTTCCCTTAGCTTCAGAGCAGACTTTAGACGAGACTTCTGAACAACTCTGGAACTGCTGAGCCTTCGGCGACCGACAGAACAGACTAAATGGAGTCTCGTGAGGCATGCAATATCTCGACCAGGATCCAGAATGTGCCCCCAAAGGCTCACTGTGCTTGTATAGTCATCATTGCTGGCTGATGGGCTTTTGAGAAATGCCCAGATTATGGGGGCTCTAACTTCAACAAGTGGATGTACTGCTGAGTGCCCTGCTCAATGGACCCATTAGGAGGTGGGGCCTGACTAGATGAAGTGGGTCAGTGGGAAGTCCTTTTCAACAGTGTAACATGTCCCCAGCCCTTCTTCTCTGGCCTTCTGCTTCCTGGCTCCCATGCAGCAAGCAGCTTTGTCGCACCCCACACAGGCCCTGCCTTGATACTGAGATGCAAGCACTTTGCACTGAGAGAAAAGATCCCTTGAAGTTCTCTCGGGAATTGGCCAGACCCCACTCAGCCAAATCACAGGCTAAGAAGCTGGAGCCTGACCGATGTCCCATCACAATCCCATAGCAATGGAGCTCGCCAACCATGGGTTGGAATCTCTGAAACCATGAGCCAGAATCCTTGAAGTGGACCTTCTTGGGTATTTTGTCAGTGACAGAAGGCTACTGTACCTCTCAAGGCAGAGGACCCAGGCTCAAGCTGAAGGGCAGTACCACCTTGGATATTTCTTAATTCTAAGCAAACAGAAGATTGGGAGCTCTCCTGGGAGGACTCAGCAGGAGCGATCAGGACACCTGTGTTTACAAGGCAAGGGCCGGCCAGACAGCTCACCAGACAAAGCCCCCGCTCAGGCAGCACACAGGGCCCCACCCTGGGGTACATTGAGATATGATTGAGACTGGGAATGCTGGCTCACACCTATAATCCCAGCTCCTGGGAGACTGAAAATAGGAGAATCACTGCGAGTCCGATCTACATAGTGAGACCCTGAATCAAATACATTAAAAAAATAGTAAGGCAGTACTGCAAATCATGCTAAGGTGGGTGCACACCTACCAACTTGAACACAGGCCTGAACCTCCAAATCCATTTACAGAGAAGTCAGGTGTTGACAACTGAAGCAACTCAAAAGCCAAACACTACGCTACACAGGTGCCCGTATAGCTAATGCTCACAGGTAGTGTGACGTAGCCCATTTATGCTTCCTAACTGCTTGCTAAAACCACAGCAAACATATTCCTCTAGTATGTTCCAGCAGGGCGGTTTCCTCCTGCTACCCTTTTAAATACAGCCTGAGGGAAAATGGCAAGCAGTGGGGGACAGGAATGTACTCAGTTGTTGTTAGAACTGCCATTATTGTGGAATGAAAAATATGACTCTCTCTCTTCTTGTCTAGGTCTGAGTCAGATGGAGACGTGTGGAGAGTAAGTGCTGATCGATTCAAATTCTTTTTGTAAAATGTGATCAAAAAGCATCAGACGCCGCAAGCTGGACCCAGGAAGAGAATCCTGTGAATGCAAGGAAATACCCAGTGAAGCAGAAATTACTACAAAAATGTAACAGGGAACATAACTGGAAGCTTAGCATCCAGTTTTTTAAAGAATCGCACACTAAGTACAAAGACTATACAAATACATTTAATTTTATAATGTTCTCAGAGCAAAATTCATTACAAAATGTTGTCCCACGTAACCAGAGAATACATATTTTTGAATTAGGTTTTC
>NDGN011471236.1:0-15136 GCA_002564285.1 Tympanoctomys barrerae | reverse complement strand
AGATAGATTAGTCAAGGACAGAGAAATCTCCTACATTCATACTATCTGTCCTTGACTAATCTATATCTCCAAAATAAGAAAGGTGTCACGGGGGAACAAAGTAGAAATGGCCATTTTCTTCATCTCTCCTCTCTCTTCCCTTCCTTTCCTCTACAAGGCACATAATTCTTTTCATGAGAAGGAATATCAAACTCTGAAAGATCATACAGATTGTTCTAGAAAAAACACATAACCAAAAAGCTTAGGAGGAAACTCCAAATAAAACATGTAATTACTATGAACAAAGTATTGAACTGTTTAAGCAAGCCCTTTAGTCCAATAAAAAGATTATTACTTAGAAAACAAGAATGTCCCTAGGGCAGGAGTATGCCCTAACCTCTGATCTCAGTGCAGAGCCCTTGACAGAGTCCCTTCAGTGGGTTCCAGCTAATGGAATTAGAAAAAGCCATATATCTCATGTCCTTCAGAAACCAATTTGTCAGTTCCTTTCTGTTCCTTACCAGGATCACACCAGTCAAAAGTGGCCAGAGAAAAGAAAGTTTGCTGGAGCCTTGGGAACAATTTTCTTTACTGCCTAGTAGTTAAAGCCAAAGTTCTGGAGTGAGAACAAAAAGATGATTTTATGGCATTGGTTTAAGTAACAAACAACTTGATTGAGGAGAAGACAGAGCAGTATCTTCCTTTCCAGGGTCCGGCTAGTCCAGGACACCAGCTAGAATTTCCTACAGTTAGAAGAGAAATGGCCAGACAAGGGTGAGATAAATCAGCTGAGCAAGAGAGGAGACAATGACATTATCCTGACTTGTCTCTTGCTTGTCTGAATGGAGGAACAGAGAATCAGACAAATATCAGAGTTGGAAAGCACTTCAGAAGTTTTCTAAATCTAAACTCCTCATTTTGGAGATGAGAAAAATGGATATCCAGGGGCTGAGACACTCATATGTTGTCACATGCTAGTGAAAGTCATAATCAAGCTTCCATACTTTCAAACTGGTGTCCTTTGGAGCCCACCACCATTTTTGGTAAATAATCTACATTCTATGTATTCTTGACTAAGCCACTTTCCCTATCTCTGCTGCAGTTATTTGGTAAATTTGGAGGTGGCAGGATTTGAGACACTATTTTGTGTGGGCATGCAAATGTGCAGCAATATATAAAGATGAAATATAAAGTCAGCATATACATTATTAGCAAATTAATAGTGTATGTGTATGATTTATTAAATATTAATCAATGCAAACAAATCTAAGTATTAACCTTATGGAAAACTTCTGAGAGTTTAACTTAGAAGTATTGCTGAAAAAAAATGAGCTAGTTTTCAAGTTAGAGTACTGATAGCCTTAGAACATGATGTTGGTTATTTAAAATAATTAAAAGAGATCTTTTAAGATGAAAACTATTGACATGAACTCTACAAAAAATATGTTCATATGGGGTCAGTTTAGTTGGGCTCCTGACAGTGGTTGCATCAGCTAGAATATTGCAAGTTTATACATATTTGTGGACTAAGTATTGATCATAACTATTGAACCGGACACTTCAATGCGTACTCGTATAATTGTTCTTTAATGATGAGATTTGTCCGCAGATTAATACCACATCTTCCCTGGAGCATAATAAGGAGACAATGCTTTTCTTTTTTCCAAAAGCATTCATCTCTGTGAGCAATGATATGTAATTAAAACTTTGGCTTCTCAGTATTTCAGCTATTTTACTAATACTTCTACTCCCATTCCCATCTCTCTCCAGGCACTTAAAAAATTAGACTAGATAATATCTAAACATGATCATCAGGTCTGTTCAAAGTCAAAATTACTTTGAAAATCTCACAGAAATAAATGAGAGAGCTAATCAGTATTCTTAAATATGTTTTTAAATATCAAATGGCTTAGTTTCTTCTTTTTCTGAGAGGGTAGTCAATTTATCTGCAAGTCTTAATGTATGATAGGGTCACAAAGAAAGAAAACAAAGATACAGTATCTGCTAATGATATATGTACAAGAATACTAAGCAACATAAGAAAGAAGTACTCATGATAATTATAAATATCCTTTCTAAAACTGGTTACAAGGTCACAGCTGGTATTTATAACCACATACCTTCTTCTACTACTATTCCCTTGGCCCTTAGCAAACACCTCAGCGGGTCTTTGTTTCTTTACTTGCAAAGTGACTCATACTGTCATTCCTAAAGGGTGTGGACCATGTCACACTGCCTGTATTGAGTTGTTCTCACCAGCTATTGACCTTAATAGTAAGGCATCATATGCCCTAAGGCAGTGGTGACAAACCTGCAGCAAACATGTCACAGCGGACTGTTTGCATCATTGCAAACTCTAAAAGGCTCTCCATCACTGCTCTAAAAGATATTCTGCACTGAAAATGTGTTCTTTATTTCCACTGTGAAGTGGTAATCCAATTTCTCTCTGGCAAGGCTGGATCAGTCACCAATACTTCCACCAATACTGTGTCTCCCTTTTCAGCTTGTTGACTTAGAATATATGATAATTTTTAATTCATGTTGTCATTACTAATGGTTTGGAAGTGACATGGAAAAAAGCTAGCATCTTTGTCGTGGATCTCAGAGGAGACAGAAAACTATCATTTCAAAGGAAGCCAGGTCACCTTGTGAAACAAGGTTAGCAAAAGCACTGATGACTTTGCTTTTGTGTAGCAAAGATAAGTGTTCTACCTTGATCTCAGACAACAGATGTTGTTTTCTAAGAAATGATCAAAGAGAATGTCAAATGTTTTCACCAATATATGTTTTCACCAATATCCTGCACTATTTCTCATATCCTCTCTATTTTTTTCTAAATTGTGAGTTTAAGGAACTAGGTGATAAAACCTTTCACTGGCCTATAAGACAATCTTCCATACCTGCTTTCTCAAATTTAGGAAGGCATTTAGAATTAGGATAATCAGATTTTACACATGTTAGAGGCCATTATAACAAAAAGACAAGCAATAACTAGTGTTGGCAAGAATGTAGAGAAAGGGAACACATACGTACTGTTGGTGGGAATGTAAATTACCAGAATCAAGGCATAGAATAATATGAAGGTCCTTCCAGAACACTAACCATACGATCTGGTTTATATCTGGATGTTGCCTCAGAGCCTCATGAACCCAGAGGGGATGCTTGGTGAAGACAATTGGATCATGGGGCTGGGGTAACTGTCCTGAAGTTTCGAGGTGGGACCTGGATGGAGGAGGTGGGTCACAGGAGGCATGACCTAGACAGTATAGCTTTCTCCCTTCTGCTCCCTTTTCTCTCTGCCTCCTGGCTGCCAGGAGGTAAGTAGCTTTTACCTTACTATGCTTCTCTGTCATGCTGATTCTTCTTTGGAATAAGCTGAGTGAAACATGAGCCAAGATAAACCTCTGCTTCTTCAAGTAGTAGGTGTCTGATGCTGTGTGGTGGCAACGAGGAAAGTCACTAAAAAACCATGTGTTCATCTCACTTCTAGGTACACATACAAAAGAAGGAAAATCAGTGTGCTGAATGTATCTGTACTCCTATGACTACTGCAGCATTATTCATAGCAGTCAAAATACGCAATCAACTAAGTATCCATTGGTACATAAATGGATCATGAACACATAGTATATAGGACTGGAAATATAGCTCAGTGGCTTAAGAGACAGCCTGGCAAACACGAGGTCCTGAGTTCAATCCTACATAAAAAAAGCAAGACACATTGCCATCAATCTCTGAAAAATATTATTTTTATTTTGAACACTATTATCCTTTTCTTACCACTTTCTGAAGCAGGTCTAGAAGTCTTTTCTTTTGTGACCATCTTTATAAAGAGTAAACAAAAAATGGAAAATGCTGTTGCTCGTCCCCTTACTCCCTGGATCCATTGTCATGTAGTTCTGCTCTTCTCCAAAGTCAGTATGATCATAGAAGGAAGGTATTTTGAAGGAATTAAGTATATCAAGGAAGCAAGGACACAACCCAAGACAGTCATGATATCAGACTTCCAGAACTGTTATAGAAAATGGCAAGAATGGGGCTGGGATATAGCTCAACAGCCTAAGCACCTCTCTGGCAAGTGCAAGGTCCTGAGTTCTATCCCTGGTACTGCCAAAAATAAAAATTAAAAATGGCAAGAATGATGGGATATTTTTATTAGAAGTGGAAGAAAAGACAAGGAAAATCATTTTTCCTTTGAGACTCTAGAAAATAATATAGCTTTTCTAATCCTTTGATTTTGTCCCAGAGAAATTTATATTGGGCTTATTAAATGATAAACATTTGATTTTATGCTACTAAATGTATGGTAGCTTGTTACAGTCCTCATGAATCAGCACATTACCTGCAGCCAGAGCACTCTTCTTGCCTATTACTGTATCCTCAACAACTATCAGCGTTTGATATGTTAAAAACTTTGAATAAATGTGCATTGAATTAAGAGAAAATGTGAATGGATTCTAAGTTTTAATGAATAAGAAAATTAAAGTTTTAAAAAATAATAATAATTAAAGTTTTATTTCCTGTCAGCATTGTCTGTGAATATAGAAACGTGTAGTGCAGCATAGCAAAGATCTTTTAACACTGAGGGAAAGTTATAAGTTATACCAAGGCTGTTCATTACTTTATCTTTTTGTACTTTTTCAAATTTTGCATTAGGCAAAGTTGTCAGGGTGGATCACAATATTATGCTCCTGCCTGAAAACTGAAACTACAGAAATCTTTTCCCCATCCGTTAGATACTAGGACTGTATTTCAGAGTGCATCTTCAAGGTACCAGGGTGTGGAGGAACTTGAGGGCTTTCACAGTCCTTAACATCTAGAAGTACAATCTAGAAGTACAGGTATGTTTCTAAGGAGGACAAGGAGCCAACCAACAGTTTTCAAGCCTCCAGCCATGCCTGACTTTTCTAGAGAGCAAGAATGAAATGAGAAGTTAGCTTTTTTAAGAAATGTAAACATAGAAGATTATTCTGATTGGTAACACAGATTTATCTCTTCATATTGCGTCTAGTATTTTGTTGGTCTGCTTCATGTTAGAATTTTATATACTAAAACAGTCAGCAAGGAATTTTATGCATAATATATAAATTTCTGGATTTCATCTGAACCCAAACCTGTACTATCAAAAATAATAACAGATGGGATAACAGTGTCTTACAAAGGCTGGGACTGGGCATGTAGCTCAGTGGTGAATACCTGACAATGTACAAGACACCAGCTAGAGCACCACCCAAGAAAGAGAGACAGACAGACACAGAGGCACAGGAAGAGAGAGACAGAAACAGAGACAGGCAAACTATGTCTGACCAAAAAAAAAGGAAACATATAATATCTGAAAGGAAAATAGAGTATATAGTAATAGCAACTCTTAGTGTAAGAGTTATTTATATAAATGAAGAACTTTTTATAACTTTTGGATAAAACCTCCTACTCTATAGGCATTATTATTAATTTCTTTTATGGATTAAGTTATTCTGAGACACCAAAAATCTTCCAGAATTGTTCAGTTATGATACAATGTGTCCAGGATTCCACTTAAACTACAGATTCTTAACTTTCCTGTAACTGTCCCAGGAACTTCAGAGGATACCACAGAGCACCTAACCAGACTGATGCCACAGACAAGTAGCGGTCATGAATCTGTTGATCAAGCAATAGGTCTAAATAAAATCAATGAAACAGTCCTGGCCATAGGACGACCTCTCTTCCTTCACACTGCTTAGCCATATGTAATAAGATCTGTTTTCCTAGAATCCTACAATTAAAGTGCAACAGCTGCACACTGAGCTGAAAATGTGAATGCAACAGGCTACAGGGCACTTTTGATACTTTGAGAAACACAGCCATCTGTTGGGCTTATTCTGGTATCACACTCTGTTCATCATTTGTTTTTTAATTCTCTTTGAATGGGAAAGACTGGACTTCTATTAATAAGCAAAATTCAAACAATAAATATAATTATGACTGCCACTTTCAGGAAAAATAAAGATAATAAGGGCCATAAAGTGCCTTAAAATTGTCTGCTTAAAATAATCTCTATATTAATAATGTGCTTTTCTAGGTGAAATAAACTTACAAGAAGCTGCCATTATAAAGAAGAAAAATTAGTAAGTAAACTTTTAAATTTTTTTTCTTCTTTTGAAAAAATAAATGAAAAAGTGAGAATTTATTGTTAGCAGTGGCCTCTAAGGTGGATACTGGCACATGGGATGTACAGCATTTCTCAGATAGTAAATAACTTAGCTGATGAAGGCCACAGGCATTTTCTTTTGAGGGGAAGAAATGCTGTTTCTTTATTTTCCACGATAAAATTGTGTCCCCTCAGTGTATATGACATGAAGTTTTCATATGTGCATGCATAATGAGCTTATTAGTGCAAACAAGCTAATGAACATATCCATCTCTATATATTAACCTTTATTATGGCAATGACCCTTAAGATTATTCTCTTAACAAATTTCAAGTACAGTACAGAATTACTTACTAGTGATTTTCCATTTTATAATTTTTTTATTATTTATTTAGTTAATTATTTGTTACAGGATCTCACTACGCAGTTCAGACTCATAGTGATTACTCCTGTCTTAGCCTCCCCAGCACTGGGGTTAGAGGTGTACACCACCACTCCTGGTTTCAGAGCCAGCACAGCATACCAGGGGTTCTGGGCCCTGCATGGCATGCAGTACCTGGGATAGAACTCAGGTTTTTGCACTTGCCAGGCAGGCACATAGGCTGCTAAGCTATCTCCCAAGTCCTATAAATTAAATCTAAAACAACCTGTTCTACGTAACAGAAACATTCTGCCCTGTGGTTTTCCCATTTCCCACCCCTTAAACTTGTGGTAATCATCTCTGTTTCTGTAACTGCTATTTTTCAGATTACATTATGTAAAGGAGATCATGTAGTGTTTTTATTTTATCCTGCTTACTTTAATATAATGCCCTCTAAGTGTGCCCAGGTTGTCACAATTGGTAGGATTTTCTTTCTTATTAAATTTATATTTTCTTTTTTTTTGTTTTGGGTTTTTTTTTCTTATTTTTATTTTAGGGAAGGGTCTGCGGGGTGTTCTGGGTCTCACTACTAGATTGGACTCATAGTGATCCTCCTGTTTACAGCCTCCCAAGAGCTGGGATTACAGGCATGCGCCACCATACCCAGTCTCAATTGCCATCTCAGTGCACCCCAAGGGTGGTGCCTGCACCGCAGACCCAGGGATCAAACCCCTGACCCCTGCGCATGCTTTCAGGCATTTTAATCCACTGAGCTATTTGGCCCTAAATTTGTATTTTCATTGGTACATGTTTGCACAACATAATGACTATATTCCTTACGTGGAGTTGGTACATATACATAATTTATCTTAATTCTATTTTCACCCCTTCCCCTCCCTTCCTGATTTTCTCTATTTCTCAGTCCCCTTCCTTTTTGCAAAAGATCTTTTTTAAGGCTGGATGATGTTGCATTGAATATATATGCCATAATTTCTAATCAATTCATCTATCAATAGATACCTAGTTGGTTTCGTATCTTGACTATTGTCAATATAAACTGCTATTTCAACTACATACAAAAGAACCATTTGAATCATTGTCATGGCTTATAAGGGAAATGATTTACTATAGGACACATAATTTATAGGATTATTTTATAATATTCACCCAAATAGTCAAATGAAAATGAGTGCAAGAGATCTGTCCACACACTAGAGACCCAAAGAATCCAGCGAAGGGCCTGAATCCCACCGCAATGTCCTGCACGAGTCCAACTGGAGGCCTAGCAACCAAAGCAGGGCCCTATCTAACTGGAGGCCTAGAGCTCACGCACAATGACAGCTTGTGCAAGTCTGCATCAGGCCTCTGCACTGGGAAGGCCCAAAGTTCAGTGGTGGAAGCTAAAAGTTCTGCACCAGCAGGATGAAGGATCTGTGCCAGCAGGCTGAGGGGTTTGCATTGGAGCCAGGAAGCAATGCTCAAGAGTTCCCCCACCCCAGGCCTGGCCAGATAGTTCAGAGGACTAAAGTGCCTGCTTAGGCAGACACAGGAGCCAGGGTTCAATCCCCAGCATGCTGTGCCAGCCCCACCCTCAGGTCATGCCCAGATGGCAACTGAAACTAGGTGTGGCGGCACTCACCTATAATCCCAGTACTTGTGAGGCTGAAAACAGAAGAATCACTATGAGTCCTATCTGTGTAGTGAGACCCTGCAGACCCTGTCCTAAAATACAAAAGAGTTCTTCCACCCCAAAAGAACCACAGACATCCTCAGTAAAGGGAGGTCCCAAGCTCCTCTGATGCTAGCAGCTGAGTTCACATCAGGAAAGACAGTGTGATAAGCTGCTCCAGAAGAATTCACACACCACCTTTCCTCCAGTTCTCTTTTATATGCTGTTCGAAACAGTCCTCAGGTGAGCCTTCCATACTCAGCGCCACACTGATTCAGTTCATCTGGCTGTTACAAGTAGACCATTAGGTAATCCACCACATTAATAAAGAAATGATATACAGTTGTATCAAAAAAGAAACCATATTCAATAAAGAAATGAATGAGCATAATAGTCTGGCGATAAATTTTTATTCACAAAAGCAGTTGGTGGGGCCCAGAATACAACTCAGTAGTAGAACATTTGTCTAACAGGTGTGAAGTCCTCAACTTAATCTCTAGCACTGAAAAAAGAAAAAGTTGATAGGAAAAAGAAAAAGTCAGATTTGGCTTCTAAGCTGTAGTTTTCCAATAATTGCCTTAAAACTCAACAGGCATGTTTTCGCTTCAAGACCTTTGCGTAGGCGGGCCTTCTGTCTGGTGCTCCAAGTAGCCACATGCTTTATTCATTTCCTTCAATGCCTTGTCTTGAAGATCGCCTTTTCTTTTCTTTTTCGTTTTTTAGTTTTTTAGCTTACTAATATACAGCTGTGTTTGCACCTAATGTTGACAATCCTTGCCGGTAGTTGGTACACATACATAACACATCTCAATTTGTTTCCATCCCCTTTCCCATCTTGGTCTTACCCCTCCACCCATCTCTTGATCTCTTCATCTCTTCAGTGGCATTTACCCTAAACTACACTGTCAAATTGCAACTCTTTGTTTCTTCTGCTTTGCTTTTTCCATAGCACTTACAGTATTCAAATATATTTACTATGTATATGGCATATATTCTCTATCAGAATGTTAACTCTGTGAAAGCAGATTTATATTCTATGCACCTGTAAAATATGAAATATTCCCAGCACTTAAAGCATTCCCTGACAATAGTAAATTTAAAAATTGCTGAATGAAAAGATGACTCATTCACATTTGCTAAAAACAAACAAAACCATGATTAATTCTCTTTTAAAAAGTAACTCCCAAAGGCAGTAAATTGAATGAAGTAAGAAGTCAGCTTTGTACAATTCCAAAAAATGTCAAAGTTCTCGTTGCTTTACTCACATATGAAAGTAATTAAAAATACTATTTCTGAGTATCAATGAATATCATTATAGTTCCTCAAACTAGGGCATTTAGCTTAAGCCTTATAGTAACCTTATTATTGCATATTCTCCTTGACTTATAGATGAGGAAATGGATTCCAGGTGGGGCGAAAGGATATTGCTCACAGTTACAAGAGAGTGTGAGTCTGGACTAGATTCCATGTATGTTGATTTCAAAGTCAGTAGTACTTCCTTCAAAACATAGGTACCTATCAACTTTGCCTCATTCCCAGACCCTGGATAATTTGTTCTCCATAGCTGAATTAGCCTTAGAAACATTGATCCCATGATCCAGTTTAACTTGAGATAGAAAGAATCTAATGTGCTTTGACCCAAATTTGTATCAGCCTCATTTGTTATAAATATGGTACATTGGTTTCCCCAGTGCTGACACTTTGTTTTGGTTGAACACCCAGATTTCATGCAAACTTTTCTGTGGGTGGTTCTGAACACCTAGAATGCTCAGTACCTTGTCTCTAGTTGGAAATAATACCTTTCCTAAAGTGTATACTCCTATCTACTTGATAAGCCTCTGCACTTTTATAATAGATTTCCTAAATGCTATTTCCTACTGTAGATTTCCAAATACAAAAATACACTGAATGCTAGAGTCTCTAACCTTGCATTCAGTTCATAACTTGAACAATTTACTTTTTTAGATGACCTCTTCCCAACCTCCTAGTTGTAAATAAGTACCAACTGATATATTGCTATATCCTATACATATGAACATAAGATATAATCAAAATTAAGTGAATGCAGAAATTTTTAAAAATTTTATTGTAAGGGCCAGTAAGATAGCTCAAAGGCTAAGTGCCTGCTTAGGCAAGTGCAGAAACCCGGGTTCAATCCCCAGCAGCACATGCCATGTCCCACCCCGGGCACACTGACCTGGCCACCGAGACCAGGCAAGGTGGCACCCACCAGTAATCCCAGCACTGGGGAGGCTGAAAACAGGAGGATCACTATGAGTCCAAGCTGAGTACTGAGACCCTGTACCAAATAATATAAATAAATAAATAAAATTAAAAAATAAAAAAATTATTATAGTAAAAGACATATTGACATTACCTCCCTTAAAACACTCCTCCTCAGGTGAACTACATTTATGCCATGATCCTTGCTAGTCTCTAAAGCAATTCTGGAAGTTTTGAAAAGCAATTCTTTTCTTGGGTGTTTATTTATTGTTCTGTAGCAGATTTTATGCCCTTCCTTGACTCAAAATATGTATGTTTCATGGTCCTTTTGACTTTGAGGAAGATTCAGAATTTGCACAGTGCCAGATTCAGTGAACAGAGTGGGTGCAGAGTCTGTACACTTCATGAGCACTCGCTTCTGTTGGGTGGCACTTGTCAGTAGCAGTCACTGTATGTTTTTCAGACACTCATGAAAGATGACTTCCAGAAATCCTGTAGAAAGTAACAAGAACAGTGGAATAAGTGGGTTTGAAATGAGAGGCAGTAGTGTAAGGGGGGATGATAACATGTTTTCTACTGCAATAAATTGTACATGTTTAAGTGTATATTTGAAATTCATTTAAACATATTCATTTCACATATTCAAAATATATTTATCATATATTTTCAGTCTCCCATGTATGAATAGTCTGAAGCCATACTCCCTGTGTGTGCTGTTTTCCTGTTATGCAAGTTCAGGTACCCCTTGTCTAGTCTTCACCAAAACAAGATTTGATAAACAAGCCCAAGAGGTATACTCTGCTTTCTCTTAGAGAATTTTAACCAAAATGTGGCTAGTTTATTTTTTAATTAGTATATGTTTGCAATGCATTATAATTATACTCATTCTGAGGAATCAATACACATACACATAACATCTTAATCATTTTTACTACCCTCACTCTTACCTTTACCCCTTCATAAGATCTCCTTCCCATATCCAAAATGTCTACCTCCCTGCACAATGTGGCTGGGTAAGGCTCTTTTCTGAGGTAAGAGTTTCAGGTGAGAATACAATGAAAATGTTTTCTTTCTACTCTATCTTTTGAATTATTACTAAAGAAGATTCAGCCTAGCTTGATAACAATAACAATAAACAGTAAAGTTCAGCTATAATATGAAGGGAAATAACAAGGTTTGATGAAAGTTTGGATAAATCAATTTTTAAAATGATAAAAAAAATAGATCCATAAATCTCCAGTCTATATGGGTAGAGGAATAGTGTTGCCAGTAGTAAGAGAAAGAGAGTAGCTGAGGGATGGGGAAATAGCCTAGCAAGCTCAAGGATCTGAATTTGATCTCTGGTACCACATGCCATTCTGGCCCATGCTGATCACACTGAGCCAGCCACTGAAACCAAGCATTGTGGTGCATGCCTGTAATCCCAGTGCTGGGGAGGCTGAAACAGGAGGATCCAAGCTATGTAGCTAAACCCTGTACCAAATAAATAAATAAACGATAAAAATAATAAAAAATAATTATGGAAAAATGGAATAAATATGGGAATGAAGATAAATTCACTTTCTGCAAAGATCAAGAGTCAATTAAACACAAAATTATACTAAGTAAATGATTTTGCATTTAATTAATGCTACTTAAAGCAAACTGAAGTAGATAGAGTCAAAAGCATCAGCTCCTACTGACAAGCGAAGCAGGTCCAAAGGAAAAATATCTAAGATTCCACAGAGCTGGTACACGAACCCCTTCTCAGGACATCTTGTCCAGTCTGCCATCCATTTGGTTGTCTGGCCTTCCGGGCCAACTATAACAATTGATAACTGTATCTGAATGTGATTCAGAGAAAGCCATTCAAGTCAATAAAATATTGAGGTAACTGAGCCAAGTGACTTGTTGAGAACAGAAATAATGGTTTATAATAAAAGCTACAATTGCAAATTTTCAAAACTCTGATATTTTATTTGATGAAGGAAAGAATGAAAAAGACCTGGAAAAATATTAAGTAAATGTATTCCAGAGGTAATTCGGTCAACCTGTTTTTCTCCAAACATCCACAAAATCTGACTTATTTTATTAAATGTCATGACCAAGGAGCCAATCTCTGTACTTTCCCATCACAAATAACCAAAACATTCATTTTTGTATGCTTATTTTATTTCAAATGTCAATGGCATGAATGTTTGTCTTTAAAATGGTGTAGGTAGTTATATTTTAAAGCCAAGTTTGCTAGTTTAATTTCCAAAGCAATGAAAACATTTTGTCTCTTGGGGTGTTTCTAATAAAGATAATGATATTTTAGAAATAAATCAATAGTTGATACTTACATAAAAGTTTTCACCTGAAAGGGGCAGCATGTCTTGGTTTAAACTTTTTTTAATTTAACTGACCACTGCTTATTTTGGCCAATCAAAAATGTTGTTCTCATTTTACCAAAAGGGAAACTAAACTCCAGGACCTGTCTAATGAAACAATGAATTAATGATGGTTCTTGGAAGAAAAATCATTATGTTTTATTTCCAAAGTTTAAATAGATTTTTGATGCCAAGATATAATCCTTGTCCAAGAAAGGTAGCCTTCCCGCACCAGGGGCCAAACACACTGGAGAAGTTAGCATTCTTATGACAGTTAGTAAGTTGAATTTCTTCTTCATTACATGACCCCAAAGCATCATAGTTCAAAAAAGAAAAGATTTTAAGGTAATTAAGATAGTGAAGAACTGCCCCCCAACACACACACACACACACACACACACACACACCACTTTGGTTTAGTGAAACTTTTATGCAATTATTTCTAACTAGCATTTAGCAGATGCTCACTTATACTTTTTTCACCAAAGAGTGTAAAAGTTGGAGACTATTACTATAGATAGAAATAGGTTGGCCTGGGGAGAGACGGTAAATCTTAATTTGAACAAGGTATCTCTTGATGAACTCCTCTTTGGTCTATTTGATCTATAGGAGTCCTTTTTCCCTCAACCTTCTTCCTCTGCTTGCCTGAAAATAATCAATCCACAGCTACTAGCTGGGACAAGCAAGGAATCCATGTGAGAGGACAGGAGACAGAGTATCCTAGTCTGAGAGAGCAAAGAAATCAACTACACATGTTGTCAGATCATCAGCAGTTATCAAAGCCCAAGAAAAGAAAAACAAGCCATTTTAGGAATGGGTAATTGTGTAAAACTGAGCCAAAGGACAACTACAGAACAACTTCTGTTCAGGGTTCCCAGTGCTGCACTTCCACAGTAGCTGGGTGACAAACAGGTACAAGACATAGTCCTGAAGAGAGTATGGGCTCGACATAGACCCCTGAGAAGTTCAAACCCAGGTTAGCAAGGAAACTGGGCCCTGTTCTCCATAACCAGAAATCAGACCCAGCATGTATGGCTTTAAGAGTTGGGTGAAAGGGTAGAAATAAGCCCAGAGGTCCACTTGAATTCAACCCTGCTGCTTACATCCACTACCGAGACCACAATTGGATTGCTTTCCTGTTTTTCTGGTTTGTTCTTTTGGGCAATTTTACCTCATTCTATTAATTTCCTTTAATTCCTTGATAGAATCTTTTATTTCACTTTTCTTCTTGTCATCTTCCACTGTTTAGTTTTGTTTTTGTTTTTGTTTGCTTTGTACCAGGGATCTAACTCAGGACCTTGCACTGCCAGGCAGGCACTTGTGCCACTGAGCTAACTCCCCATTATTTCTACTTTTTTGTTCATGCTTACTTTCCTTAGCCCCTCTGGTTGCCAGTATAAACATTTAGCTATTAATCTTTGTGTAGTGAAGAATGTGCTGCTACTATTGGATATTTTTTTTTATTTTAGTGAAGGTGTAGTTGTTGCACTTAATTGTACTCTATATTTTGTTTGCCTTCATATTCATACTATAATTATAAATCTCTTTTCTATGGTTAGCATAGTACAATATGCCTCATATAGTATGTCAACATTCAGATTGTCTTTGTGACTATTATTCTGACTGATTCTGTTACTATTCCCAGAATAGTGTAATTATTGCTATTACCTGGCTTTCCTTCATGCCAATATCTGATTGCCCCTGTGTCAAAGCTGTGGTCCCTCCGTGGAGAACTGGGTGCTGGGCCAATTACACTGCATTCTCTACCTCCAAAATTAACAAAGATAGTGGGATCTTCAGACAAAACCAATACTTACCCATGCCCAAAGTGCATCACTGAAAGACAAACAGAAACAAAAGAGGTCCCCCTACTAGTGACAAAGTCTTCCCACTATGAATCCATGAAATTCAGCACAAATAAAGAATAAACTAGAAACATTAGAAGACAAGGGGACAAAATGCCCCTCAAAACTCCCAACTCCCTGAAAGCTGATCCATGGAGCACCAGTGGGCAGGAAATCAAAAGCTATACAGTTGAATTATTAAAATGATGAAAGAGTTCAAAATTAGATCAATAAAGTGCTTTGTAAGTTCAAAGAATATATAAATAAACAGGTAACATGTCAATAAGTAAACATTCAGCAAGTATATAGAAAAATGAACAAGTGAAAAAAGATTTTTAAAATATGGATGATTATTTAACAAAATATTAGTATTACTGTAAAGGTAGAAAACAAAAATCTAGGAGGTTAAAGATTCTATTGAAAGTATGGGTAGCAGATGTGACTAAAATAAAGTATTATGACTAGAAGATAAGTCTGACATTGATGACCACAATAATTAGAGATGCCTTTAAAAAAAAAAAAATGAGAGGGGCTGGTGAGATGGCTCAGTGGTCTAAAGCACCTACTTAGAACAAGCTTAGC